>JAQFVV010000207.1:0-219380 GCA_028023455.1 Epiperipatus broadwayi
AATTTGGTGTAATCTGTTTATATGCGTATATATGTTAAATTATATCGTCCATCCCTCTAATTTTTAAAGATTGTAAACAAATTGGTGACAATTTTAGCCACAAAATAAAAAGTAGCCTTCTCTCTACAAAGAAAGAGAAATCAAACAATTATCTCATAACTATTCTGGATATATATATATATATATATATATATATATATATATATATATATATATATATATATATATATATATATATATATACACATAACATCAGATCCAATTTTTGCATTTTCAGAAGATAAAATGTTCTCTTTGAATGAATAAAGTGTTCAAATTTACATCACCATATTTGTAAATATTAAGTGTTCACATAGATTTGAATTTTTGTTTTATTATTGTAATTAATTCAATATGCTAGAATCTTTAAGGCTCGAGAGATGTAATTTGATTAATTTAATTTCTACTCTAATTTTTAATGAATATTGTATTTATACTTAATTTTGTTGCCATAATTATTATCTACATACTTGTATGGATATATATATATATATAATTGAAATAATATTTTTAACAGTTTACAAACAATTACAAACAATCTTTAAATCCGCAGAAGTACTTTCGGTTACTTTCTAACCTGCCTCAACTGCCATTAAATTCAAAAACTAAAAAATTATTATAATTTAAAAGAAATGAAGATTAATAATAAAAAATGGATATCTATTCCATTTATTTCAAATCTACAAGTAAATTTTTTTAAGGATTTATATAAGAATGTATTTAATGTTTCATTCTACATTGCAAACAATATTAATAAATTAGTCAATAATTCTAAGGATGTCACACCTGTCAAGCAAAAAAGTAATGTCATATATCAAATTTTTTGTGATTGTATGCTATCATATATAGCTGAATCTAGGTGGAGCATTGAGAAAAGATTGAAGGAACATGAATTGTTATATAAGCGTGTAAAAAATAAAAAATAATGGTGATTTAATATCTTCTTCAGTTTTCTTTGATCATGAAAAAACATGTAAATATAAATTTAAATTTAATTTTGAAAATGTGAAAATTCTTCATGAAGAGAGAAACCATAGTAAAAGAAAAATTAAAGAGGCAATTTTTGTAAACAGGAATAAAATGCATTTAATAAATCGACAAGCTTCTAACATTAAAATACGAGATTCGTGGAATTTGAATTGATGACATTTGCTTCCGCTTTTAATTTTTGAATTTAATGGCTGTTGAGGCAGGTTAGAAAGTAACCGACTGCGGATTTAAAGATTGTTTGTAATTGTTTTGTAAACAGTTAAAAATATTATTTGAATAATAATTACAATATTGTTTTTAATTAACGGATATTTTATTTATTTTACATATATATATATATTGTAACCGGACCCCATACAACCCCTTTATTACATCGGTCGTAACAATTTTCTGATGAGCATGCTGCAGGAAGGAACAATCAATTGGTATTCTCAGATGCAGATGTTAACGCCCCCTACAACAATATTTCCTGCTCATCAGAGGATGTGGCAACATAGAGGTTAGAAGCATCTAGTTATTTATATGTTTGACTTGGTAAACAGCGCCACTAGAGCTCAACTTCACCACAACCTTACTTACAAGGGTCTAATTATGCCTGACATAGCTCAGTAGCATGATATTCCTATGAATCAGTTCAATGAATGATGAGTGATGCAAAAAGAATAAACAAATGAATAAATAAACAAATAAATAAACAAAACTGAACAACCGGAGAACTAAAAGTAGTTTTAGGTAACAATTATTTTATTTAACAATTTATAACGTCTAATTCAAAGTTCCACTCAAGAAATGATGCCTACAAACAGTTTAACTTTGCAATAGTTCATTTTCAAGTCCATTAATGTGGTTTAAATTATTTCCACCAAAATCAATGTCCATATGAGTATTAAACATTTCGCAATCTCATATCAATACGCAGAGAAGCATTTAGAAATCATATAATATTTTATTACTTTCAGTAATCTGGTTTGGATTATTTCCACAAATTCAATATCCATCTGAGCATTAAAACATTTTGCAAGTCTCATGTTAATACGCAGAGAAGCATTTAGAAATCATATAATATTTTATTACTTTCAGTAATCTGGTTTGGATTATTTCCACCAATTCAATATCCATCTGAGCATTAAAACATTTTGCAAGTCTCATGTCAATAAGCAGAGAAGCATTTAAAATTCATATAATATTTTATTACTTTCAGTAATCTGGTTTGGATTATTTCCACAAATTCAATATCCATCTGAGCATTAAAACATTTTGCAAGTCTCATGTTAATACGCAGAGAAGCATTTAGAAATCATATAATATTTTATTACTTTCAGTAATCTGGTTTGGATTATTTCCACAAATTCAATATCCATCTGAGCATTAAAACATTTTGCAAGTCTCATGTTAATATGCAGAGAAGCATTTAGAAATCATATAATATTTTATTACTTTCAGTAATCTGGTTTGGATTATTTCCACCAATTCAATATCCATCTGAGCATTAAAACATTTTGCAAGTCTCATGTTAATACACAGAGAAGCATTTAGAGTTCATATAAGTTTCATATTTATACACAGAGAAGCATTTAAAGTTCATATAAGTTTCATATTTATACACAAAGAAGCATTTAAAGTTCATATAAGTTTCATATTTATACACAGAGGAGCATTTAAAGTTCATATAAGTTTCATATTTATACATAGAGTAGCATTTAAAGTTCATATAAGTTTCATATTTATACACAGAGAAGCATTTAAAGTTCATATAAGTTTCATATTTATACACAAAGAAGCATTTAAAGTTCATATAAGTTTCATATTTATACACAGAGGAGCATTTAAAGTTCATATAAGTTTCATATTTATACATAGAGTAGCATTTAAAGTTCATAAGTTTCATATTTATACATAGAGTAGCATTTAAAGTTCATATAAGTTTCATATTTATACACAGAGAAGCATTTAAAGTTCATATAAATTTCATATTTATACACAAAGAAGCATTTAAAGTTCATATAAGTTTCATATTTATACACAGAGAAGCATTTAATGTTCATATAAAAATTAAGCATTTGTAATTTTATATTCAAATATTTTATAAATAGTTACCTTCCATTTATTCAAGAAAAGAGAAAAAAAAAATCATTTCATTTCAATAGCATTATCCGTAAAATCATGACGTGGAATGGAAAATTGAAGCTTTTTTTAATTTACCCCTTTATCATCACCATTTCTTTCAATAACGCTTTCTTTTCCATATTTTTTTTAGTGTTAGTAAAAGTTATATTTTAGGATGACAAAAGTCAGAATTGAATAATACCCCTTTTAAAACAAACAAAAAAAAAATTCAATTTAATCTGTTGCTCTCTGAATTTTCTTCTCATTTCTTCTGAGTCTAATTTGCATACTGACTCGTTTGCTAAAGGGAGGAAGGATCTTTTGAAAATATACACATCATTTCAGTGTTAGAAGTTATAAATCAAACTTTTTCTAATTTTTCTGAAAATAATATCAGATAGACTTTTTCATACATTCGCTGTTTTTTAAGATGTGAGGAGAAAATAGTTTTTTAAAATATATATCCATGTGAAACAAGCATGCTTGTTTCATTACCCCCCACCAAATTTTGGGATGAAATCGCCTGGAAGTACGATTTCATTCCATATATACTATACACATCATTTCTCATTATTGCTTCTCTCTGGTTTTCGATGTGCTGATGAAATGGGTAATATGAGCCAGAGAACTGAATACATGAACTGTAGCCCCCAATGCCAGAATGAGCAGACAGCCAAGCACAAACCACCTGTACACACCGCACCATGACGTCATGAGAAAATACCTCATTTTTAAGCACTACCTCTCTTGTACCTAGAAGGATCATCCAACAAAGAGTAGGAGCCAGAAAAAAATATATATATAATTTGGCACTCAGCCAATCCTGCTCAACTTCTGTGAGTCTTAAGGGTTAATCCATTTGGTCTATTCATGAGACCAAGGCCTATACATGGGGCCTATAAATATGTACTGCTGGACTACTTTTGGCGGACAACACCCAGGTCTGGATAGTGCCGAGCATATACTTCGGAGCATCATAATACAACGCATCCAAGCAGCTCTGCTCAATCATCCACCCATCCCAACATGTTAAGTCCATGCATCACTACACCACACTCACAAACCCCCTCCATCAGCTATCTCTATAAAGGGTCATAACAGCCTTGCGTTGAATGTTCCTTTTTCTTTTCCTTCCTCCGTTACTGCAAATGCATTATTCCCATATTTCTTCACTATTGTATATGGGCCTTCATAAATAACCTGAAACTTCTTATATATGTTTCGTTCAGGATAACTTACTGGATATCCTCGAACCATTACTCGATCTCCCACTTGAAATGAATGAGATGAGCTCATGTATTTCTTCTTCCGTATCTCACGATTCTTTCTTAATTGTTGAAGAGCTTTTTCTTGATCCTTCTTCTTATCAATAATATCTGGTACTATTGGAATTTTTGTACGATAAAGCATGGGTATAGATTTCCCATAATGAAGTTGCACAGGTGCAAAACCTGTCGACAGATTCAGCATCCAGTTTATATAGTTGACTACTCTTTGGACCTGGTCCACCCATCCCTGGTGATTCACATTCAAGTACATCCTGAATAACCGACCCAGCTCCCACATCACATGCTGACATGGGTTGGATTGAGGGTTGCGAATAGATGTCAGTATATGCTTTATACTCTCCTTGCTGATCCATTTCTTCCACTCAGTAGAGACGAATGGGGTGCCATGATCAGAGATGATTGTCTGTGGTTTTCCCACTTTGCTAAAATGTTGGTTTTGTAACACTTTTATAGTGTTTCGGGCATTAGCCCGAGGTATGGGGTATGCAACTACTCATTTGGAGAATATGTCATACCCAACCATCAAATACCTCATCCGACGAAATGGGGGCAAGGGCCCATAGTAATCCACTGCTAGAATTTCATTAGGTTCTTTTGCAAGAATTGGGTTCAAGGACCCTGAGTATGATTTATTCAGCGGCTTGGTTCTTTGGCAAATTTCACATCCCTTTATCAATGATACTACCTCTTTGTATTGCTTTGGCCAATAGAACCAATTTCGTAACACATGGTAAGTCTTTTCTGCTCCATAATGTCCATATAATCTATGGGTGTATATAATAAGTGGATGGCGCATTTTTATAGGCACCACAATTCGCCATTGATCAGTAGAGGTATTGACGCAATATTGCAAAACCTTTTTTTTTACTGCATATCGTTTCCATTGTTCTACCACCGGGTTAGCTTCCTGGTTCAGGCTCCTTTTCTGCTTTTCAATTTTTTTTAACACTTGCTTACAATATGCATCCTCTTTCTGATGAACTTCTAGCTGGTGTAGACTGGTTTCAACATCTTCTGCACTGCTTAGACATGAAGCCGCAATGCACACATTATCTGCACACAAATGTTGTTGTTCCAACTTAATAGGGTTCCGGCTCAATGCATCTGCAACTACATTGTCTGACCCTTTACAATATTGGACTGTATAATTGAATTCCTGAAGCAACAAGCTCCACCTCACCAAACTGCTATTGGTTAAGTAACTGTGGTTCAGGAACTCTAAACTTTTGTGGTCCGAAATAACGATCACTTGTGACCCAAGGAGAAATTGGCGAAACTTCTGAAATGCCCATATAACTGCCAGAGCCTCCTTCTCTGTCACAGTATAATTCAGCTCTGGACCTTTCAATAATCGGCTAATAAAATATAAAACTCTCGGCTGATTATCTTCATGAACTTGGAACAGGGTAGCTCCCAGGCCATAACCGCTGCTATCCATTTGAAGATAAAATGACTGACTAAAGTCTGGGTAAGTTAACATTACTTGCTCCAGAAACTTCTTCTTAATTGATCCAAAGTTCTCTTCTTGTTCACTGCTCCATTTCCACGGTGCATCTTTCCGTATTAACTGAAGTAAGGGTTCCATATCAAGGGCGAAATCCTTATAAAATTTATTATAAAAGTTACAAAGCCCAAGGAAGGATCTAATTTGCTTTTTTGTTTTGGGCCTTGGAAACTCTTGAATAGCCTGTATCTTTTCGTACTGGGGTTTAATGCCCTGTTTTTTGATGATGTGGCCCAAAAATTTTACCTCCTCCGCTACCAAGGTACTCTTCTTTATGTTAATTTTTATTCCCTTTTCTTTACACTCTTTAAAAAAAAGTCGTAAATGTTGGATATGTTCTTCCAAATTCTTCGATGCAATGACCACATCATCAACATACATTGTTACAACTTGCTTAATCTCATCCAACAACACTCTATCTAGACACTTCATTAGGCCAGAACCACTGTTTTTCAACCCGAAGGGCATCCTGTTAAATTGATACGAATATCCATTGTACCGGAATGCTGTATATCTTCTGTCTTCAGGATGCAGCTTAATTTGCCAGTAGCTGGCTGTAAGGTCAAGGGTGGTAAAGATATTTTTCCCTCGAAATTTTATTAATAACTCATAAATCGGAGGTGGTATATTATGATCTGGCACTGTTATTCTATTCAGTTGACATGCATCCAAGCATAAACGGGCAGTACCATCTTTTTTTTTCACGACTACCAGTGGATTGTTGAAAGGGGATGAACACTTAGAAATGATTCCCCATTCTAGCATTTCTGTCAGTTGCTTCCTCACTTCTGGTTTATACTGATGGGGTATAGGATATGACCGGGACTGGTATGGTTGCTCATCTGTCACTTTTATTCGATGTTCATACCCATAAATAATCCCTGGTACTTCTGAGAAAATAACTTGATATTCTCTCAGGAGCCTTTCTATCTGCTGCTGTTTTTATTTGATCAGTGAAGATTCTTGAATCTTTGATTCAATCATTTGCCATGGTGGATCTTTCTGAACACAACCCATTCCCATTGAATGATGTGCTTCTTGCAGTATAAAGGGTATGACCTCATCTCCACACATGACTTGACACTTCTGAAAGTCCAACATGCAATGAATTCGGTGCATTATATCTGCTCCCACCAAAGCTTCATGTATTAGACCCTTCATTATTACAAAGGCATGATTAAGATGGGTTTTTCCTATCTACATTTAAATCCATATCTGTTTGGATTCCACCCGAGCTTTCCTATTATTGGCCAATGTAACTTGAGTTGCCTTGAGTGGTAGGGTTCGAATGTCAGGATTTAACAATTTCATTTGGCTATACAACTCTTCAGAGATCACAGACACCTGACTCCCTGAATCCAACAGAGTTTCAACAATAATACCCTCCAGCATTATTTTAATTTTAGGGCATTGCTGCATATTATATTGAGGGACATTCTCTTCCCAATCACAAATCATATTAGCCATTGAGCATTTGCTATTACTTATCTCTTGATTCCTCAGCTTAATATTAGGACCCCTGGGTGAGGAATCATTTATCGAGGTCCTTTCCTGTTTAACCCTTCATAATTTAGTCTTTTGGGATCCGTTTCTTGTCCCATCTTTGGATGTTTGTTGGGCCAGACACCATCGTGGTGGCTTCCCACTTGTTCTTTTCTCTGTGATTCAGTAGTTGTACCCACACTTCTTTGCAGGTTATCATCACTGTTTGATCTTCTTATAACCCGGGTTTGGTAAGGGCTCTGCATGTTGCCTGTCGAATATCGTCTTTGCCTTTTCCATGGTGGAGTCTGATTTCTTTGGTGCTGATACCATGGTGGTGGGTTGTAGTTGCTATATTGCTGAGGAGGCGTTTTCCTTTTATATCTGATGGCTCCTATGTTAGGCCCATCATCTCTTTTATAGGGAGGTTTATTTTGTGGTTGCTTTGCTCCTCCTTCTTTGTTCGCTGAGGTACCACAGCTATCATAGGCTGTTAATAGTTCAGCAACCTGCTCAATGGATCGACGATCAGTCCCAATTAGCATTCTTTCTATGTAATTTGGAAAGCTGTGCCGTATTAATCTAATGATCTGGAGTTCAGATAGAGGGTCAGACGTCAAGGTTCTCAACCTGGCCACCTGTCTTCTAAAGAAGGGTGTATAAGGCTCTCTCCTGGGACACCTTATATTTAATCCCCTTCTGACACTCATTGCTCCAGTAACAGTTCATTAGCGCTCCTTTAAATTCGTCAAAACTTGTAGGTTGTGCAAACAGTGAATCCCACCATGCCTGTGCTGTACCTTGGAGATGACTACATGTGATTGCCATCTTTGCCTCTTCTGTCAATACATTAATAGTAAAATATCTCTCCAAACTTTTTATATATTCTATCGGTGCTTCATTGCAGCTCCCAGAGAAAGTTCTAATTTTTAAGAATTGGTTTACAATTCCAGACATCTGGTTGGTTGGAGGGACTTCATGACTAACTTGGCAATTTTCTTTTTGACTTTCTTTTGGGAATGTTTCTGCCTCCTTCTAGGCAATATATTGCTATTTTTTATTTCTATCTCTTTCATCTGGGTGGCCAATATATCCACCTTCTCCTGCATGGATTCTTGAATTTTTATTATCTTTGTATCCATGGTCTCACATATTTGGGTCATTTTAACTTCTTGCTCTATTAATGAGCCTTTAACTTCATTCAGGAAATTTTTAATATTTGATCATTTACCTGCTTAATTATTTGCTCAAACTTTTCATTCTCAATTATAACTGCAACCTGGTTTGGGAGACTGAGGATCATGATCAGTTCTCCTATAGTCCTCTTTTGTATTATGAGGTGACATAGTTCTGGATCGTCTTTTTGTTGAAAATTTATCATGTTTAACATTACTGTGGTGTCTTGCTTCTTCACTTCTGTATTTTCTTTGGAGATCCTTGTTACTGTTTGATCTTCTAATTATACGTGTCTGATATGGACCATGAACACCATCTGTGGATTTTCTCCTGTTCCTCTTCCATGGTGGTACTTCATTTTTACATAAAAGTTTCTTTTTAAATGGTTCTTTTGCCATAGTAATTATTTTTTTGGTATTTGTAAAGGTTTCTTGTTGCTTAATTTTTTTCTCACTGATAAATCCCGAGTTTTCAGATTCCTTTTAACTGTCTATATTGTACCAATCGGAATGAAAGTGCAGATTGAATCTAACCGCAAAAACAATATCTGCACTACAAGGGCGCCATCTAGGCATTTGAGCCTAGAAAAATTTATAAAGTAGGCAGATACACGCTGTTAAGATTCCACTTTATTTAAATATTCCGATCGTTAGCCCAAGTCACTAGCTCAGTGGAGACGCAGAGAAAAAAATCTATATCTTAATTTATATCTTAAATATCAAAGAGTAAAAGCCACTGCCAGAAATTAACATATAAAAATATTTATTTACGCACATATAAAATAATATTTAAATTTTGAGGAATAAGTTTAACATTTTAGATTTTTATATTAACTGTTAATTTTACATTTAACTAAGTTTCAATGAGTTTAATTATTATTTAGATAGTCAAGTATGAATAGACTACATAGATCTGCATTTGAAAAGAAAATATTTTTCCCTGATTTAACCTTAGGCAACAAATTTCGCAACCAAATTGGCGCCAATCCATCTGATACATTCATGTATTCAATGTAGCATGATAAGACAACACAAAATACTATATTGTCAGGAATGTACATCTAAACAATAAGTAGAAATAGAGAAGACCTTGACTCTCCACCAACAGGAATGTGACATCTGTTGGCAAGTTGAACAATAAACGAAAAACTCCATAGGAATGGACTGCGGTCTTCTGCCGACTTACAAACCCATCCATAGGCAAACAGAGGGTGTGTGGCATATATCTATAATCCTGCCCATAGCGGACCTCATACTACATCTACTAATTACACAAATATATCCAATCCATTGAACCAATTCAACTACGAAATGAATAACCTAAGATTACCCTCCCTTAATACAACTTTACAAAACTATATAGCCATTCATGCCCGACTTAATTTTAACATTTAAATACGTTCGCACAGATTTGTTTAAAAATGTTGGGTATAGATTGATTACATAGATTCCACAATCAAAAACATTTCAAAATAAACATAAACGATCAAAATACAAAATTATTGATACCGACAATTGCAGAGGGAAACTTATAAGTAACCCAATAGTATTCACCATAAGATACTTGCGTTGTCACCAATAACTTAAAAGACATCCGAATAAATACATTTTAGATACTCACCATAAGGTATCATTATTTATCGAATGTCTATATATTTTGATCAAATATGAAAACCAAAATATAATTAACCGCAAACGAATCCATGCAAGCGTCTATAAACAACTTAAATTTCATACATTTAAATAATCTTTACAATAAGGAAAAAAAAATGGAAATGATGTTAATCAATCGGAAAACATATAAAATTAAACATTATTAATTTGATTTAAACTTACAAAAGTCAGATAAGAGTCCGTTTTAACATTTCAGTTGGCTTGTTTATCAATTTGTAAAACTTGACGAAAGTTCTTAATTGATTTTAACAATTGTTCATTTCATATAGCTTATGGTAGAAGAGTCCCAGCCTCTGCTTTCAATTCCCGTGACGCCTCCGTTGGAAGGTAATGTTCTGGAGATGGCAATAGCTGGTTCAAGGTATCACAGTCTTTTCATTTTTTTTTTATAGAGAGTGTGGTATGTGCGTCATACCACATCTCTCAAACACACAACACTGGAACTGTCAGAAAAAACTGTATTTCCCTTTTTATATTATCCACAAGGATTCAATGAACAAAACGTCACTAATCTATCACTTTCATTAGGGTCCAAGACAAGGCTTAGTGCTTCCATTGGTCAAGCTAAAATCTCTTTCTTCTCTTATCTAACATTTCATCTGATTTTTTTAATTACACAGCTTTTAGATAATTAATAAACAATCATTTCCATTTACAGATTACAGGAATTAATTAATACCTGTTTTTACTTTAACTTACGTTATTTTTTTATTAAAATATTTTTATATTTCAATCTGGTATTTTTTTATTAAAAAAAATACGTTGAGATACTTTTTTTTTTTGTTTATGAAAAAATATTTTTAAAGTTTAGCATCTGTGCGAATGTATATACATATAACAAACATTTTTAATTTTAGCGTTAAGTTTTTTACTCTTATTTGCGAACTTTTAAGTTTTTATTTTAAATTAATGTAACGACATATTTATGTATCGTTACAATATATTAAAATGAACATAATCAAAAACTTAATTCTCATATAACTAAGGAACTGTCCAATATAGAAGAAAATGTTTCAGAAAAATTGTCTGATATATGCTATGAAATAGTAACAGAGATAGAGAAAGAAACCATAAATTGGAAAGAAAAGTGTGTTAGTCCTCAGCCATATATAAAAATTATAAACAAAAGCTTAATAAACTCAAATCAAAATGTAACCGGACCCCATACAACCCCTTTATTACATCAGTTGTAACAATTTTCTGATGAGCATGCTGCAGGAAGGAACAATCAATTGGTATTCTCAGATGCAGATGTTAACGCCCCCTACAACAATATTTCCTGCTCATCAGAGGATGTGGCAACATAGAGGTTAGAAGCATCTAGTTATTTATATGTTTTTCATCTTCTTGAAGATCAGAAGATTTTAATTTTGCTTTATTAGATTTATTTTCATCCATTTGAAACTCTTTTGCTGTGCTTGATATTTCAGTCTCAGCTTCTGTATATACTGCTTCTTTCTTTTCAATTTTAGAGGTATATTCCACAATCAGAAGTTTTCCTGAAGGTAGACTGACAATTTCAAGATCACCCTTTGTAATTTCAATTTCTTCCTTTTTAACAATCTCAAATTTTGCTTCATCAGTAATAGGATATTCAATTTGTGATTCCTTTAAAATATCTTTGGTTGGAAATTCCAAAGTTTCCTCCTCATCCAATTTTTTAGACTGAATTATTTCCTTTATCAACTGGTTGAACTTTTCATTTTGATTTTCCACTGCTTCTATAATTTGTTTTTCTATTCTTTGGTTTACTTCTATTGCTTGCTTGTTATCTTCTTCTCTCTGTTTGATATCTTCTTCTCTGTGCTTATCTCTTTTTTGGTTATCTTCTTCTCTCTGTTTGATATCTTCTTCTCTTTGCTTATCTCTTTTTTGGTTATCTTCTTTTTTTTGTTTGATATCATCTTCTCTTTGTTTATCTCTTTTTTGGTTATCTTCTTCTCTTTGTTTGATATCATCTTCTCTTTGTTTATCTCTTTTGTGGTTATCTTTTTCTCTTTGTTTGATATCATCTTCTCTTTGTTCATCTCTTTTCTTTTGGTCTGCTTTTATAATTTCCAATAACTGGGCTAACATAGACATCTCCCCTGTTTTCTCTGATTCCTCATATGCTTTGGCTTCTTGTTTATCTTCTTTCTCAGGAGGATCCTCTATGCTTTCTGTATTCATCATTTTTTTTGTTTTTGATCTGGTTTTCATCAATATTTTATTCTAGTTTATTTGTATTTTTTATTTCAACTTTAATAAGCTTCTCTCTCCATCCACACCATGATTTTACTCCATCTTCTTTGAAATGCCTGTTTCATTCTTTATGCCATTCATTTTTTGTGTTGTTTTTCTTTTAAACTTTTATTCTTCCATCCTTCCTGAACAAATTACATCACTACATCATATGCACTGTTCATATCACAGAATCGTGATCTGCTTATGCCTATGAGTAGGCTAGCTAGATCGGACCTCACAGTAGGATGGCAAATTAACTGGCCTATGAGTAGGCTAGCCAGATATGGCCCCATGTTGGGTGCCAAATGTAACTGGACCCCATACAACCCCTTTATTACATCGGTCATAACAATTTTCTTATGAGCATGCTGCAGGAAGGAACAATCAATTGGTATTCTCAGATGCAGATGTTAACGCCCCCTACAACAATATTTCCTGCTCATCAGAGGATGTGGCAACATAGAGGTTAGAAGCATCTTGTTATTTATATGTTTGACTTGGCAAACAGTGCCACTAGAGCTCAACTTCACCACAACCTTACTTACAAGGGTCTAATTATGCCTGACATAGCTCAGTAGCATGATATTCCTATGAATCAGTTTAATGAATGATGAGTGATGCAAAAAGAATAAACAAATGAATAAATAAACAAATAAATAAACAAAGCTGAACAACCGGAGAACTAAAAGTAGTTTTAGATAACAATTATTTTATTTAACAATTTATAATGTCTAATTCAAAGTTCCACTCAAGAAATAATGCCTACAAACAGTTTAACTTTGCAATAGTTCATTTTCAAGTCCATTAATGTGGTTTAAATTATTTCCACCAAAATCAATGTCCATATGAGTATTAAACATTTCGCAATCTCATATCAATACGCAGAGAAGCATTTAGAAATCATATAATATTTTATTACTTTCAGTAATCTGGTTTGGATTATTTCCACAAATTCAATATCCATCTGAGCATTAAAACATTTTGCAAGTCTCATGTTAATACGCAGAGAAGCATTTAAAAATCATATAATATTTTATTACTTTCTGTAATCTGGTTTGGATTATTTCCACCAATTCAATATCCATCTGAGCATTAAAACATTTTGCAAGTCTCATGTTAATATGCAGAGAAGCATTTAGAGTTCATATAAGTTTCATATTTATACACATAGAAGCATTTAAAGTTCATATAAGTTTCATATTTATACACAGAGGAGCATTTAAAGTTCATATAAGTTTCATATTTATACATAGAATAGCATTTAAAGTTCATATAAGTTTCATATTTATACATAGAGTAGCATTTAAAGTTCATATAAGTTTCATATTTATACACAGAGAAGCATTTAAAGTTCATATAAGTTTCATATTTATACACAAAGAAGCATTTAAAGTTCATATAAGTTTCATATTTATACACAGAGAAGCATTTAATGTTCATATAAAAATTAAGCATTTGTAATTTTATATTCAAATATTTTATAAATAGTTACCTTCCATTTATTCAAGAAAAGAGAAAAAAAATCATTTCATTTCAATAGCATTATCCGTAAAATCATGATGTGGAATGGAAAATTGAAGCTTTTTTTTAATTTACCCCTTTATCATCACCATTTCTTTCAATAACGCTTTCTTTTCCATATTTTTTTTAGTGTTAGTAAAAGTTATATTTTAGGATGACAAAAGTCAGAATTGAATAATAAACCTTTTAAAACAAACAAAAAAAAAATTCAATCTAATCTGTTGCTCTCTGAATTTTCTTCTCCTTTCTTGCTGAGTCTAATTTGCATACTGACTCATTTTCTAAATGGGGGAGGAAGGATCTTTTGAAAATATACACATCATTTCAGTGTTAGAAGTTATAAATCAAACTTTTTCAAATTTTCCTGAAAAAAATATCAGATAGACTTTTTCATACGTTCGCTGTTTTTTAAGATGTGAGGGAAAAATAGTTTTTTAAAATATATATCCATGTGAAACAAGCATGCTTGTTTCAATATAGATGGAGCTTTACTAAAATCTCCATACAAGCATTTGTTTACCTAAATGCCAAGAGAGATAGAATTAAATATCTCTTTCATTCTCTCTCTCTCTCTCTCTCTCTCTCTCTATATATATATATATATATATATATATATATGCACTTCATGTAAATATTTGAAATACAGTCATTCTTCATATATCTGGAGCCTAATTGTGAATATAGGAGACTTGATTTCAGACTTTCAAGCACCCATCAACTATCCACACTATCTCATACCACTGATACCCATGACCACACACATGTAGAAAAGATAAATAATCACCAATATATGTATTTCCTGCTAAACCAGCACTCATCAGTTGGTGCAGATTATCATCTCCCACATATCTATATAATTAGTGTTCAGTTTATATTAAGATAGCAAATCATCATACTTTAATGTACAGGCTTCATTCTATTCCAACCTCCAACTTTTCAGCCATCCATACCACTAAAAATCTGATGATGAAAAGCCCAAATTCCTCTTCTACATATTTAAATGGGTATGATCCTATACATGAGGGGTCAGAGTGACTTGAGTTCAACATGGGTATGGCAATAATATTTGCATTAGCATGGCCTTTAGGCTTTTCATCATCAGATTTTTAGTGGTATGGCTGACTGAAGAATTGGAGATTGGAGTAGATTGAAATGTGTTCATTAAAGTATGAAGATTTTTTATTTAATATAAACTGAGCACTGATTATATGTATATGTGAGAGATGATGATCTGGACCAACTAATGTGTGCTGTTTTAGCATGAAATATGCATATTGGTGATTATTTATCTTTTCTACATGTGTGTGCTCATGTTTAACATTGGTATGAGATAGTGTGGATAGTTGATGAGGACTTGAAAGTCTGAGTTCAAATCCCCTATATGTGCTTCATGCATATATTGTTGCCATAAAGTTATAATAAGAGATTTTTTTTAAAAAAAATAATGTAAAAAGAAATTTAATTATATTATTAATTTTAATATTATGTGGGGGTAAGGGGGGGGCTTCAAGGCAGCAAAGAAATTGTAATTAATTAATTAAAATCAAGTGATGATAAAAGAATGTACAAGTTAAATTATAATTTTGTAATTGTTTAGAGGAAAAGTTAACAAAAACATGTTATAACTGTAGGGATCAGATAAAATCAAAGACATTAAGAATTTAATTAAAAAAATGCTATTAGTAAAATTTATAAACTAGATCAAGGTTTTTTTTAGATAGTAAAGAAAATAATTTTCTCTTTTAAAATTACTTGATCAATTTGAGAACATCTGGATGCCTTTGATTTGAGGGATATATATAGGGGCAACTAAGAAAGAGTGTTACTTCTTGTAGAACTTGTACAGTTCTTATAAAGTTTTTTTTTAAGCTGTTAAATTATGTCACACTATGACAAGTGAGTAGATCACCACAATTTCTCTGGCCATATCTGGAGGAGCTGAGTATGGATTTTCCTGGTACTATAAAATGCTATGTGATAAAGTCTCTGCTTATAATTGATGATCCAAGTTGCTGACATGCTATGACATCACTTACAATAGGAAGCCCCTAGTACAATGTACAGTAGTGACTAGCCAGCCAATATTCAAGCACACTACCCCATAGAACTACTGAACTACATGGTGAAGTTCAGCATAGTGTTTGACTATCTACCACAATCTTTTGAAGGTCTGTTAAAATAGTGATTGTTTTAACTTTATAAATTTAAATTTACCTGTAAACAATTAAAGCCTCTTTAATATTCTCTTTCCTTGCTTAAATAGCTATGTATTAATCATTCTGTAAAATATGTTTCTTACTGTATTATTTAGATATTTTATTGAATGATTGCCAACTGGGAAATCCAGTGGTGGTGTGCAGAGAGTGGCACGATCCTAAAAGAAAGATAAAAGAAGCTTTCTTTATATCTAGAGATGGCGATGCCATCAATAGAAAAGACTCTTGCTACAAAATATCCAAGAAATGGAATGTGTAATCATTTCATTTGCATAAATTTGCATCACTCCGAGTCAATTTATTATAGTTTGTAATGCGGCTATGATTATGTGGGCTTTGACCCTTGAAAGTGCTTAGCCATTTAATAGAATAGATATTAAAATAAAAAATAATAATATATATTTTCTTTATTTGTTTTTAGCTTTGTGTGCTTGTGCATGTTAGCACATTTTATATATTTTGATTCATAATTAGCCACAAAGTATAAACTGTTTGCTTATTGCATTATTTAAAATATTTTCTTATTGTATTTTGACCTATATTTAATTAATTCAATATTAAAGAAGTTCAACTTTTGTAATATACTCAATCTTTTTTAAATTTTTAGATGTATTGTTTAAGAATCAGATGGAGGTAAATTTAGTAAAATATTTCAATGACTAAAATATTTGATGTGATCTAAAAGAAATCCAGTAATTTGGTCAATTCAAGACATTTAAACCCCTCCTCTCACTGATTCTAATTTGTTTTTTTATTATTTGCTATGTAAATTTGTCTATTTAAATCTGTTATTTCCAATATGAAATCTGAGCCATTAACACAATTCTGAATGGTTCACAAACAATTTTTTTTTTAAAAAAAAAAAGAAACTGAGTTTAATAAAATAAAGTTAAAACTTTATTTTCTTTTAAAAGAGACAAGTATATATGTATACTGCATACATGTGATTTAATAACAAGCTTTCAATTTTAAAATAAAATCTAATCTTCAAAGTTAAAAGCTAAAACTTCATTTTCTGTTTTAAAAAGGGACAAATATATATGTATATTGTATGATATGATAGTTTTTTTCTCTAAAACTTTTAATTCAATTTAATATATTATCATTGTAAGCTATCGGATCAATATTTCCTTCTATATGCAAGACATATGAAGCAGATCTCCAACTAAGCAGGGAATTTTTTTTCAGCAGAATTTGTTTTAATATATATATATAATAACTGCATAGGCCCAGATTTAGCCTTAGATAATAGACATTGTAATCTTATGACATGACTATTCACTTTTATTTATGTATAAAGATTTAAATTTAAAGCCCAATATGTATTATTTTATATAGATTTAGCATTACTGGGTTGTCTAATTTCATGATTATTCTATAGTGTTTCTTCATCAGGTGCATATCTCTGCTTTGGAAAATTTCAATAGCTGAGTCCCTTTAGAATATGATGTATGTAAATACAGGAATAGTCCTATTTCAGACCCAGTGGACCTTCATTTTGTATCACCAATTGGGCAGTGGACTGTTTCTGTCTGTTGGTGAGATTTATTAATGATTATTGGGAAGATGTTTATTCCTTCCTACCAGTATCCATGTATTTTATAAAGACTTGTATATGGCCTCATGGATGTAAGCATATTCCAGTCTACTGCATCTGTAGCAACCCAGGATTGCGTTCCTTTTTTGTGTATAGTTAAGCCTGATATTTCAGCATTCCTGGATCATGATCATGAGAGCTATGTGATCTTCTATTTCAACCATATTTCTTACAGTTAATTCACATGCTTTTCTGGGTATGCTTAATTTAATATCAAGTATCTGCTTAAAAGATATCTGCCCTAGAGATCATCAAATCTACCATCCAAAATTAGTGTTTGTGTGTATTGAAATTTTTGTATATATGCAATCACAAATTAAATGTCATGTAGTCCTCTATATATATGTTATACTTTGAAAATTTTTGACACGTAATCACTAGTTAATGTAATTTCCACTACCACCAATGAGTCTAGTAACCAATTAAGCAGTATTCATTTCTTTTGTTATGTAATTTTATTACTAATAAAGTGTTTGTATCATATATATCTATTGCATTGGGTGTCTTGTTTACTGCAGGAAAGTCATATATTTATAATATAATTCTAAGACTCTCTCTCTCCCTGATCACCAAGTCTAATTAAAATGAAGTAGTATGTGGTTGGAATCAATTGTAATAATTTATATCACCCTACTGGTGATTTTGCTGTTGTCAGCTCATTCCGACCGTTACATTAATTATATTGTTTAACTATTTTTCACTCCTTCTTGCTCCCCCTCTCTATATATATGGAAAACAAAACTTAAATTCTTGCCTATACAACTGCTTTTAATATTTCAAGAAGAGGACTGGTTTTAATCAAAAAAACAGTGTTGTTTCAGACGAAAACCAATCCTCTGGTTGAAATATTAAAAGCACGTGTATAGACAGACAAGTCTTTGTATTTTCTATTTTTGTTTTGTTATATATATATGTTAGTTAGATTTTATATATTTCTATATTTATGCCAATATAGAAAAAGAAAATCTAAAACAATATAGAAAACTTTTTTTTTTTTTATAACAATAAATCAAGCATTCTTCTTCTTTTTTTTTTTTAAAAAAAAATAAATTCGATTTATCATTTTGACTTCATTTATTATCATTTTTTTTTCCGTCGCTACCTTAACAAATTCAAGAAATCTTCAATGAGTCGCAGATGTCACAAGATTATGTGGCTTAGATTTTTTTTTTTTTTTACTTTTTAATATTTGATTACAAATATATCCAGTTTGAGAATATATAACTATTTAGAAGGTTGACAACGTTTTATAGACTCCTGTTTTTCTAATTCTTTTTAATAAGTTCCTCTAATTTCATCAATTCATCTTTAAAAACTTTCTATTAGATTTATTTAGCAATTCCCATTAAATAATTACTTTTATCTACTGGTTGTTTATTTCATTTTCTTTCTTATATCAAACACATTTATGTTTTGTAAAGTATTTATTTTATTAGTTTTTCTCTATTTTCAATGTGTTTTGTATTCAAAACGTTTGAATGTTCAATTGCTTTTCATTTTAAAATTTTTTATTTTATAGGTATTGGTTGTTGAATAAATTGAACGATAATTATTTTAGTTACATGAACATTTTTGCCTTGTGCGATTCACTATTTAGTAATATAAACTCCATAATCGTAACATAAAGAAAACATCACATGACCTATATATATATTATTTTTAAGTAGTGAATTTCTTTTTCATATTCCACTTGTGCTACCTTGCCGAAACTTGAGTTATCAAAAGATGACAGATTGTAACAATTAATCAATCACTATCCAAAGTCTTCTATCAACTTTACTAGATTATTTTTTATCTTATGACTTTAAATCAGGGAGAAGTTTTAAATTTGTATCTAGTTTACCTGTATTTTCTACTTAAATGTAATGTGTAGGCAGAGGTCATATGATATTTTGTCAGTGTTCTAACAATTCTGGATAAGAAATACAGATGTCTGTAATTATTTAAAAGATAAGGTCTCCATAATATATGAATAGTGAACTGGTGTCAGGTCTGTATAACTATATAAGCAGGTTGACTTACATTCAAAACATTACAATGGTTTTCAACTTCAAGCTGAAAGTTTGATAATAAAAGTTTGCATAAATGGTGGCTGCTGGAGAAAGATGTACTAGATTAAAATATTTATACATTTAAATCCCAAATTCTTTGCTGGCGTAAGGCAGAAGTTAAAGTCTATTTTGGGATTATAGAGAGGACAACCCTGAAAAGACATATATTAAACACTACCATGTGAAATTTATTAATTACTCAAACTTACCCAGATAGAAAAATGGGAGAAAAAATAGATTCACTATTTTACATACTTGCATAGGTATAGGTGACTTTTTTTGTTTTAATAAATACTGTTTATTATGATAAAATATATTCTGAAATTGATAATCCATTCACAAACATAATGAGAGTTCCACTTTTATATTATTTTTGCTTTTATTCCATTTATTCATGTTTTCTGTATTAGCAAAATTGCTATAAAGGCCTATTAATTGAGATTTCAAGTGTTTTGCTAACCAATCAAGTTGTTGTGAACATTTTATGACCAATGATAACAAAAGTCAACATTTTCACAGAATTGTTATAATGACAAAAAAAATCATTTGGATGCCTACTTTTATTATTATTATTAATAATAATAATAATAGTAGCAGTAGTAATAGTAGTAGTCATAATAATAATAATAATAATAATAATAATAATAATAATAATAGCAGTAGTAATAGTAGTAGTCATAATAATAATAATTATTATTATTATTATTTAGTTAGACGAAGTAGATAAACGTTTCCAACAAAAGTATAAAAAAATACTGAATTGCCAAAAAACAGTTGCTTAAAACATCACTTGAAAATAATTAATATTCACACCTATCAGGGAAAGCGGACTTTTTACTCACAAAGTAAGTGATTTATTGCTTATAACTTTTAATTTTTCTAAGCGCTACTCAGACGCTAGATATTGTCAATATGGCATCCACATCAGAATCCAAGATAAAGTTTGGCGCGGATCAGACTTCACGAATATATAGCAACATTAGAGCACAGACAACATATGCGAACATAGCTGAATTTAATTTGCAAAACGCAAAACAAATCCCAAGATTTAGAAGGGCCAATCAGGATGACCTGAATGAAGTAAATGATATAAATATGAATCAATATGATGCCGATGTGCCTTTACAAAATGTTTGATTAAAAGAAGAAGTGCAAGAGATAAATAGCAGATTTAATGAAACCATACCGAAAAAATTATTCATGTCATTTAAGAGATTTTTTTCAAATAAATCAATCGTCTTAGCAGCAACAGATAGAAATCTTTCTCTCTACAAGTTTCCAAAGGAAATACTATATAAAGAGTTATCTAACAACAAAATGTGGAGCTCAGTTTCAACCATAGGAGAGCATACCAACTCAAGATATCTGGCGGTAGAATTCATTAATGAAATGCAATGTACAGATTTTCAAGAAAAAATTAATACTTTAGAAAATTATGTTTTTGTGATTGTAGATAGAGAGATGCAAAACTATCACACTGGCATTATTAAAAATACCTATTTTGAGTATAATATACACGATTTCACAAAATTAATGAAACCCTTTGGGCAACCGATATACACGAGCCAATATATCGCTCAGACACGCCTACACTAGTTTATTCAAACAGCTTCTATTTCAAGATCAAAATGAATGAAGGCATAAGACCTGAAGACGTCCCAAGCATAATAATGGATCAGGAAGCAATACTGACTATACAAATTAAAGGGCTTAGGCCACAATGTTTTGTGTGTGGAAGTAGAGATCACCTGGCAATAGACTGTGGAAGAAAGCACAACAGCAATGACCAGTCAACAGCTAAAACAGAGCAAATATTAATTAAAAAATACACAACAGAGCAACTGGAAGATCAAGCAAACCCAGACAAGAAGATAGAAAATCCCAAACACCCAGAGACTGGCCGAGAAATAGATGACATGCAAAAAAATAAAAAAAAATGGGCAGAAATGAACGGTAAAAAATATACAAAGGAAAGAACAGAAAATCAGACAAGGCCAGATAAGAAGAGAAAATATGCCAAACATGAAGAGTGTGACCAAGAGATGGGTGACATGCAAAAAAATTATAAACAAATAGATGACATACAAAGAAATATGAAGCAAAGTTTGCTGAAAGTTGCTGATCAGTCAGTACTATCACAGCTGTTTGAGGCAGACAAACTAACCACTGAAAAAGAAGGCAAAAGAATTGAAGTCACTCCAAAACAGATAAAGCTTCATCAAAAAAAACAATCAAAAAAAGGAAATCAAGATAACAATCAAAGACCAGAATCTGAGACTGAAATAGAAGATACACCTCATGAACACCAAAGATCAAAAATAGATAAAAACAGTATGCAAAAAAATAATAAAAAATGTGGAGCAATAAACCAACCAGATGAAGAAGATATAATCGAAGCCACAGAAAATAAAACAAGCACAGACAAGAAACTAAAACACACCAAATGCAACCCAGAACTAGATGATGTAAAAGGGAAAAATAAGGAACTGGATGGCATACAACATAATAAACAAAGTAAGCAAAAAACAGATAAAGAAGATACAATGGAAGTGATGAAAAACAAGAACATAAAACGCATCAAACACATTGAGGCCGACATGAACTAGTTGGTTTAAAAGTGGAAAATAAGCCACTGGACAACATACAAGATAATAATAATCAAAGTAAGCTTAAAATGGCACTCCAGGAAAGGCCATCTCAGCTCTATGAGCAAGAGAGATTAAACAATGAAAAAGAGGATAAGAGAATCACAGCAAAGGTAAGCCATATGAAATGTGACCAACAAAATTAGTCAAAGAGTGCGAATAAGAACTTCATGCAAATTATGGCACTCGAGACTGAAACTGAAGATGTAACTCATGTAGATAGAAGATGCAAAATTTTAACCAAAGTCATACCATGGCCAACAATTATTAAGAAAACATCTGCTGAAATGATGGAGGCTATTACTCTAGATCTGCCTACCGAAATAGAAATCCACACTGAAGATAGGCGCAAACCAAGGCATCCACCAAAACAAGATAGAAGATATAAAAAGGTGAGAATTGAACAAGAGAATCCTCACAGTGAGCAGGAACTATATAATTGGGCTGTAGCAGTGGATGAAGAGAGTGGCCTGGTGTTTCAAGATGCAGTGGAAATCGGGGAAGAAAAGTAGGAAGACATGAATTCCTAAACTCAAAGGGAAAAAAAATTATTAATAAAACTTAAAATTGCTGTTTTAAATGTCAGAGGACTTACTGCAATCAATAAAAATTTCAAAGTCACAAATTGGATAAATCAAATCCGAGCCCATATAACAGGATTATTAGAAACAAAGATATATGCAGGCTCAGCAATAAATCCAGCTACCTGCCTGAGGGGCCAGGGCTTTTCTGCATGTTCCAGAGATTCATCCTCCCCTCCTACAGGAACTGGAATAGTAATTGCTCAAGATTGCCCTTTTGAAAATTTCAAAATACTTTACATTGATTCAAACCTTCTAATAAGAACACTGACTCAAAAATAATTACAATGAATATAGTGCTTGTATATATGCCAGTAGAAAAGCAAAAGATAGAATCTATAATTTATAATATAAATTCAATTCTTGCTATGAATGCAAGCCCCACTGTTCTGGTTGGGAACTGCAACTCATCTTATGAAGAACTTATACAGAAATTACTCCTATTGGACAATAATGTGATTAATTAACATTCCTAAAGTAGATACACTCGTGTAAAATTACCCATATAGATATGTACTTTTTTAAAAATGAATATGGTAGCACTTGAAATTGAACTGACAATAATAAGATTCAATATGTATCTTGCTATGGCATTGTAATACTATGTAACTAAAAGGATCAATAAAGTTTACTATTATTGAAACTTAATAATAATAATAATAGCAGTAGTAATAGTAGTAATCATAATAATAATAATAATAATAATAATAATAATAATAATAATAGCAGTAGTAATAGTAGTAGTCATAATAATAACAACAGCAATAATAATAAGAAGAAGAACAACAAGAAGAAAAAGCCACACTATATGTGCAGTTAATATGTAATTTTTTATTTATTTCTTATTAGAAGTTAATAGTTTTGACTTTTTAAAGGACTTCTCCAGAGTTGTAAATATATTACAGTTTTGGGGAAAAAATGTTAAACTGGCAAAACTTTTAATTTCAATAAGAAAATAAACAAACAAATGCTATTATATTAAATGCATTTGTAATGTGATTTATTCTTATTGCTGTTATTTAATGCAAATAGACAAAATTAAAAAAAAAGGTAGCAAAAGAAAATTGATTGGGTTTATAACAAAAAAGTTACTATTCCATTTACTGCTATATATTAGCATGTAAATTCTTGAATTATTATATAATTTTTAAACTAATATTTATTGAATTGTATCCAATTTGTATCAATCATTTTTTGATAGATTACAGTACTCATTATATATAAATGGACAAGAACTTCAGATTCCATATAAACAAAAGATAAAAATGAAATGAGGATTGGATTGTAAATATAGTTTATTTGAAAATGGAAAAAAGAGTATTATTATTTATTTTTGGAATGTAAAATATTGAAGGAAGAATGAAAGATATAAAAACATTATGATTTTATGTTTAGGTTTTTGAGAAAATATGGGAAATATGAAGACAGGATAATAAAAGATGAACTTATGAGTATAAAAAGTTTAAAGACAATGAATATATAACTTGGCTAAAAAGATTACTGGGGATAAAACTTCTGCCATCATTTGAAAAGAAACCATTTAACTCATAATAAATTATAATTTAAATGTCATTATTTTAAGCATGGATGCATCCATGTTTTTTATAGCTGTTTTTATGTTTAAACAAATTGTTTGTGATTTTATAAGAATTACATATCAGATAATAATATTTATATATGTGAAAATTGTACATAAACATTGGAAATGTAATAGGAATACTACACGCTACTTTATAAATAATTTTCCAGTTGTGATTTAATGACTTAAAGTACCAAAAATCAAATATATAATCTCTTAAACTTAATTTTGAGAGTCTGCAAAACTCCTGGAAGGAGACCTATGTGGGATGAATGGATGAAATAATGGAAGTTTGTTGGAATGATATGGAAATGAAAGGCTAAAGATAGTAAAAAATATTGAATTAAACTTGGAGAGATTTTCATCCTGAAATGGATCTGAATCATTAATGATTGAAGATGTTGTTGATATATATATATGTACTTGTGTATGTGTGTATCCATATACTTAAGTTAACTACATAAAAAATTAGTTATTAAATAATAGAAAAGTAGTTCTATCAAATTTCTTTTATATTTTGATAAATTCTCTGACAAACTCAAGGAAATTACTTTTCTTCAACATTTTCCCCGTCTTTCTTGATCTGAGCTGATTTATGATTCCAAGCAAAGTGACAGGATGGGAGATTGAAAGGACCTGGGCTAATTCAAGGCTTTAATTGCTTAAAAATTGGTATTTATTATTTTTTTTTCAAAGTTAAAATAAATGATCTGATTAGAAATAAAGTAAAATTACTGTTTCACATTTAAATTTAATCGAATGGAAAATTTGATTTCTAGCGGGGAAAATAAAATACAAAAAAGTTTCAAATTATTTTATGCCATAAATTCAAGAAATGACTACATTTTTCACTTTTTTTTTTTTTAAATTGCGTATCTTTTCTCTTTCTATCAGTAAATTTAATAGCTGTGGTTTTGGAAATTATTTTCTGAACGTCATGTGACCTGAATATTCAAAGCTTTACCTAATGAACAATTCTTTTTTCACGCTAAAATCTTATTTTTATTTCTCTTTATCGTCGAATAACGTTTTTGGTTTAAATATGAAAATTGATTTTTACAAAAATGCACAGATTGTAAACATTAAAAAAAAAAATCATAACTTAATACAAATTAAATTCTGAGCTTAGATAAAAAGTTTAGTCAAAAATAGTTGCAAGACTTTACAAATATTATAAGATTGTTAATAAACTGATTCTAATATTTGTAAATGTTAATAATGCATGTTAAGATTGTTTATTTCAAGGAAAATTATTGTCTGGTTGCTTAAATAAAATTTAGATTTTTAATTATTCAACATCGATAATCATTTTCAATTATTAACTGTCTCTCCAAGTTTAAACCAGTTTCTCTAATGATAGTCTCTCATCTCGATATCATAATACCAACTTTCTTTACTTCATCCATCCATCTTATATTTTTTCATGGTCTTGTACAATCCCTTGAGATTTTATTTAAAACTTCAACTGTCTATCTATATTTTCTGTTAATTGTCTATGTCTCAGGCTCTTAATTAAAAAACTAATAAAATCATCTATTCAATGATAGTTAATATTTAAGTACTTTCAATAAATCAATACTTCGATAATATTTCTCTTTTTTCTTTCTACAATCGCACATAAATTATCTTTTTGTTTTTTTTTATAAATCTTGTTTATGCTATGAACCATGTCCTATTTTTATATCCATCTATTTTGTATATTATTTTTCCTCTCTATCTGTATTAATTTGTATGGATGTTTTCAATGTATTATGAATTATAAAGATTGATCTGGATTTATTTATAGGAATAAAATCTTGAAAATGGCCATACTAGTTGATCGAGGTGAAGAGATAATAATTCAATATATGTATGGATATGTAATAAAAAAAAACCCTGATTGGTCACAAAATATAACACAGAATATCTACCCAATCAATGACAAAATTCAAACAAAAAAAACAACAACTACATTTCCTCCTAATCAAGCTTGAATTCTATTTAAATTGAAATAAAAATAAATAAATAAAAAATCCAAAATTAAAATATACATATGTGCATACATACAAAAATTAGACTATGCAAAAAATAGCTGTGCTCACATTAATATTCATTAAAAACTAAAATACTTATACATTTCAATCAAAAATTATAGTTAGTGCAAAGTACAATAATTCATAATAATTAATTATTTATCTATATACCAATTAAACACAGATATTAAACATCCATATAACCAATCTTTACATAAAAAAATCTCATATAAAAAAAAAAAAATTCTACATAAAAAATTCACATATAAAAATCATTTAGGAGACCAGGTAACCCAGAGATGTAATAGTTCCAGTGTTTAAATTCAATCCATATGGTTCTAAGGTCTTGAATTTAAAAATAAAAAAACTCTCCTTTTGTTTTCTCTCCCTTGTAGAAGAAAAACCTTCCTGAAGAATTACTACTCTTAAATCATCAATTGAATGATTCAGTAAGTTAAAATGTTTTGAAACCAGTCTATCTTTATTCTTATGCAAAATGTCAAATCTATGATTAGTCATTCTGACATGTAAATTATTTGCTGACTCACTTATATACTGGCTTAAACATCTAACACTCTATCAAATATATAAAATTAACACTTTTACATGTAACATAATTAGGAATATACCATTTAAAATTATGATTCTTAGTATTAAAGACCACTTTTGTCACAACAATATGTTTACATGTAAAACATCTTTTATCCTCACATGGAGAACATCTTTTTCCTGTACAGAACTACTAATAAAATTTGTTTTGACAAGTATATCCCTAAGGGATCTATTTTTGATATACAACCTTAGGTGGATCAGAAAAAATAGATTCTAAATAATCTGTGGAGTGTAATATGTTAAAATGTTTCACATATTGTTGTGACAAAAGTGGTCTTTAGTAATAAGAATCATAATTTTAAATGGTATATTCCTAATTATGTTACATGTAAAAGTGTTAATTTGATATATTTGATAGAGTGTAGTAGATTTTTAAGCCAGTATATAGGGGAGTCAGCAAATAGTTTACATGTCAGAATGACTAATCATAGATTTGACATTTTGCATAAGAATAAAGATAGACCGGTTTCAAAACATTTTAACTTACCGAATCATTTAATTGATGATTTAAGAGTAGTAATTCTTCAGGAAGGTTTTTCTTCTACAAGGGAGAGGAAACAAAAGGAGAGTTTTTTCATTTTTAAATTCAAGACCTTAGAACCACATGGATTGAATTTAAACACTGGAACTATTACATCTCTGGGTTACCTGGTCTCCTAAATGATTTTTATATGTGAGTTTTTTATGTGGAATTTTTTTTTTTTATATTATATTTTTTTATGTAAAGATTGGTTATATGGATGTTTAATATCTGTGTTTTATTGGTATATAGATAAATAATTAATTATTATGAATTATTGTACTTTGCACTAACTATAATTTTTGATTGAAATGTATAAGTATTTTAGTTTTTAATGAATATTAATGTGAGCACAGCCATTTTTTGTATGTCAGCATAGTCTAATTTTTGTATGTATGCACATATGTATATTTTAATTTTGGATTTTTTTTAAATTTATTTATTTTTATTTCAATTTAAATAGAATTTAAGCTTGATTAGGAGGAAATGTAGTTTTTTTTTTTTGTTTGAATTTTGTCATTGATTGGGTAGATATTCTGTGTTAGATTTTGTGACCAATCAGGGGGCTTTTTGTTAAATTTTTAATCTTTTATCAAATCTGTAATTTTTTATTATCGCCATTTTACTGGGTATTTTTTTACTTTCTGATAAAAACCAATCCTCTGGTTGAAATATAATATTATTTATTGGATTTATAAGTCTTTTTTTTTTGTTTTTATATGTATTTCCTTCGGTTAGTTTGTTATATATTAATATATATATATATATATGATATTATTTATGCGTATTGGTTATACAAAATGGAAGGAATAGCTGAATAGAAATTGAAAGTTCAGTATATATATATTATATTTGTATTCAAATATTATAAAAAGCTTATGTTGAGAATTTATATAGTAATTACTTTTCCCACCAAATCCAATAAATCAGACCCTTGTATCTATTGATATGTTTATAATTACTTGGAGCTGTATTACACCACCACTATGAGATCAGGTAGTACGTAATAGGTCATTATATAAGAGACTAATCTCTGTATATGGTTGATGTTTAATTCTCAGGTTAAATAGCCATATATACAACTTTTAGGAGTTATGTCTTTAACACTTAAAAATGGCTTGACACGTTTATAAGACATATACTTTTAATATAAATATTGATAGCAATATTGCAATATCAAAAATACAATAGATATATTCATATCATTCACAAGAGTATTATTCCATATATTAATAATCTGAAGGCTTATAAAATAATATTTGATATTTATGACCTGTAATGTTTTTTGTTTTTTCTGGAACCCATCTATTTAATTGCAGATCTGTAAAAGTTGAACTTTTTTAAAAAAAAATCCTACAGCTTTCCTTATTCATAATTATCTTTGGTTTTATTTATATCGATCAAGTATCTGGATTGAACAATTAAAAAAAGAGTTTTACCAACAGTAATTAATCCAGGTTATTTTTTAAGAAACAACTTTTATATTAGTTTTTATTTATTTATTTTCCAAATTATATTTTTTTGTTTATTAAATGTTTTTATAAGCCATTCTAATTTCTTTTTAAATGATTAATAAATTTAAAATATAATCCTTCAGCCTGTATGTCCATATTTACTAATCTAAATCCATACATTGCGATTCTTATACATTAAACATTAAAAAAAATTGATGCGTTATGTACATTGAAACCATGTAAAAAAAAATATTTTTTTGATATTTTGATAGAAATATGCTTTTGATATCCTTGTTTTATGAATAATATATCATATTAAGTCTTTCTAATTATGTAAATAAAATATGTTTGTATTATGTTTGTTATTACGATGTAATGCTTATAGAGTAATATAAATTTCTATAAACAAAACTTGAAAATTTATGATTAATTTTATGCTTTCATTTGTTTGTTGAATATATTAAGAAATAAATTGTGAAAAATACAAAAATATTTAAAAAAACAACAACATATTAATGAGTTATAACTGAAGAATAAGTCAAACATTTATTTTTTTCTCTTGTATATGGCTGTAGTGTAGAGTATTACTTCATAGTTAACAGCAAAAAATGAGATTATTCTATACTTGAACTGCTTACTGAAAGATTGACCATCTAATAACTGTATATAAGTAGTTTAAACTCTAAAGACAAATTAAGCAATATATATTAAGGCTATAACCTTAAGAATATGCACCTAAATACGACAATAGGGACCTCTACAAATCTTTAACATAAGATTAATGACTTTAAAAAACAAGAGCGGCCACTCTTATCTTCAACCTACTTTCTAATTATATAGGCAAGTCTAACCATTTTGATTTGTGAGCACAAAGCTATTAACTACTTCACTGATTAAGTCCACAATTTCCATTACAAGCTAAGATTCATGAAATCTTGATTTACGGTGAGTCAGTGTAAAGCTCTTATGATTATAGCCTTAATATATATTGATTTGGTAATGAATATGCACTTAATAAATTATTAGTTACAACTTTAAATGGCAAATTAAGCATTTTATAAATATGTTCGGAGATTCTGATTTGTTGTTCTTACATTATAATAACCAAACTGTAGGTCACATGATGATTGGGCCCTCTAATGACAGACTGAGTACTAAGCAGTTTGGTTTTTTACTTAGCCACACAACTGAGAAGCAGCTATGAATGTACCACAGTATTAAATTGCCATGATTAGTATCTACCAAAGATGGAGTTAATCCATTCTAGAAAATATTAACAATCTCTAGTTGATTGCTATTATAAATAAAAAAAAACTAATAGTATTCACTTGAATGGAAAATCACCATCAAATTATGGAAAATTTTCTAGAAATTTGTTTTAGCGCCAACAGTATAAGTAAAATATAAAAATAAACAAAGTTTAGCTGTAAAAAAGTCTTTTCCTCATGCGAAATCACTTCTCAGAAATTAAGAAGTTGAATATTTTTATATGAATGTCCAAAAGGCTTTTGATCAGGCCAAACAATATTTTTAAATTATCATGACATACTTTAATGTTAGAATTGGTTCACAATTGAAAGATAAAAGAATTGTGAGTAAATTTGGTTATGAGATAAATATGAGAAAGGACACAGATGTGTGGAATCACAAAAAACAATGTTATATTATGAATTCTTTGTTAGATAAAAATGCTAAACAGAAATGGACATGAGAGCATCGAATTGAAGATACAGCAAAATCGAATTATATTTTGACTATCAGAAAATATATATTTTAAGATTGTAATATTTTAATAAATTCATTATAAAAAGTGATCATATTTTAATTAGTGAAATGTAAGATGTGTGTTAATGAAAGAATAAAGATAGAAAAAAATATTATGAAAAACAGTATTCACTGTTAATATTCCTAACCTTCGGAAACATTCCAATGAATTTAAATTAAAATGCACAAATTGTTTAAAATATTAACAAATTTTGAATTACAGTTCAAAAAACTGCAACAGAGATAGCTGGTACAAAATACAAGAACAGACCAGTAAAATTTTTAGGAAGGCAAGATAAATTATGAAGGAATTGTATATATAGAATTTTGAAAAATGATATGACCAAAGAGTTGATAATAGTATAAAAAAATATAATTGTGAATTAGCAAGGTAAGATAATTTTAGAAGAGAAGAGAAGTAAAACAACATCTTGCTATTGGAAGGAAAGGTATTTCTGCAATTAGAAGAAAAGATTGAATCATTACTAGGAGAGATGGCGTCATGAAATATGTGGATACAAATTTTTAAAAAAAAAAAGAAAAAAATTTCCTTACAAGTGCTAAAATCTTCTAAATTGCAATTAAATCTATGAAGAAGGAAAAAAGCTCCAAATAATGATGTAATTATAATCGATATCTTGAAAGAAACAAATGAAATAAAAAAAAATATTGTCAAAGTAATATGCCAAATGTGTAAGTGATAAAGATGTACCAAAAGAATGTAGAATTAATGTTAATATTTAAAAAAAGTGATAAAGAAGTTAAAGATTACAGACCTGTCAGTCTTCTAATAGTTCTATTCAAAATTTTAACTCATCTAAAAGTGAACTTTGGATTTTAACCAACCCAAAATTAACAAGTTGAATTGAAAAGTAGTTTGAAAAATTATAGAAAGAACCAATGAAAATGAGTTGTCATTATGCTTTGGATTTGTAGATTATGAAAAGGCATTTGATTCTATAAACATTTGTTCAGTGATTAAATCATTGGATCACCAAGGTATAGATCCAGAATATTGTCATATTTTAAGGAATATTTATAACAATGTAACAGCAATGTTTAGATTAGTAATGAGTATTAAAAAGGTGAATCCATATCTTCAAAACTGTTACAGCAGTTTTGCAAGAAGTGTTTTGTCATTTAAAATGGCAAGATTAGAAGTAAAAAAAAATGGAGATCATTTAAGTCATTTAGATTTTGCAGACGATGTAATTATTTTAGCAAGTTGAGTTTCAGAGCTTCAGAAAATGTTGCAATATTTAATGTAAAAAGTAAAAATAAATAAATTCTAAAATAACCAAAGTAATGTTCAGTGTATTTTATCAAAAGCAGAAAATAAAGACCGATAATGAGGAATTAGAAGAAGTTAATAACTACAAATACTGTATTCAGATTATTAATATAAATAATAACATAATGAATGAAATTAATGATAACATTAAACTCGGATGGGTGCTTTTGATAGAAATAAATTAATATTAAAAGGAAATATGCCTAAGTGTTTGAAAAGAAAGATTTTTAATGTGTTTTATCAGTTCTTATTTAGGGATTTGATAGTTGGATACTTAATAGAAAAGCAAAGTGTGGAGAAGTGTATGTTAGGAGTAAAAAAAAGCTTGAAAATGAAATAAGTGGGAGAAACAACAAACTGGTCTTACTCATATTATTGAAAAAATTGGAAGTGGAATGGGCATATTGCTACAAGAGATGATAGTTGATGGACAGCTGCAATCTTAAATGGGATTCCAAAACATTGTGCTAGAAAGAGGTCATATGTGAAATGGTTGGATGAAATAAGAAAATGTGCTGAGATAGTTTGGAGAATAGAGGTTCAAATTTAGATAAACTAGATTAAACTTAGAGAAACTATCATCTTGCACTGGACTAACAATGGTTGAAATGATGATTATTAACAAAGCATTATATAAAAAGATAAAAAATATCCCATATTTGAGAAGATAAATATGTGCGTACGTGGTCGTTTTTTGTCCATAAAAATAATATTTGTGATAGTATTAATATTAATAGTTTTCATCTCCCACGTATGTGGGCGTAATATCAAGTTTTGATAAATATTGATAAATTGTTATATAAAAAGAGAAATAAACATTTACATATGTGTACAGAGAACTGTCTGTGTCAATCTTCTTTAACAACAACAATTTTTTGATAATATTAATATTTTTAAAACTTATAATAAAAATATTTGAAGTATAAATTATCACGACTTGTCAGTTTGTCTACAGATAATCCTTTTTCATAACCAAGAAGTTATTTACAAAGAACTAAAACAAATTATTTATTACAATAAAAGTTAATTAGAATCAATTTTTAAAACGTCTGTCATTTATAATTATTGTCCTTTAGAGGTATTCGAATTATATTAAAATTCATATAAATATTAAAACATTTTTTTGTAGAATTTAAATAAATAATACAATCAATTATAGTATAATACTATTGATATATTCTTTATTATTATCGCACTTCTGCCTAGAGCCAGCTATGCTGGTTCTAGATTCCCCATTAACAATTATCTTATCTTTCTTATCTAGTTTTCTATATTCGTAATGTACGTTTTTTTTTCTTTTATTAAATCTTTCATTATTTCTCCTTTTAAATATTTAACCCATCTTTTTTTTTTTTTTAGATATGTTTATTTTTTATTTTTGCCATTATATTAATGAATTCTACTTAGTTTGGCAGAGTGGTAAAATGACAATTCGAGAATTAAAGATTCTCAAATCAAGATTTATTCTGTCATTGCTGGTTCTCATGACCTTTTCTTTCAAGCCGCTAGCCATTCGACTATTAAATAATTGTTTTTATTTTATAAGTTAATTTTTATTCTTGTACAGGCACTTACCTCAATTTTTATAAATTAATGTTTTACCGCTTAATAATACGCATATTATTTATTTTATTCAAAGCTTCATCTTACACATAAATGTTTGATCAAAATAACAGGAACACTATTATATTAACACTGCATATTTTATATCAGGTAGAAAAAATGTTTGAAATACTTTGTGATATAGTCTTTGGATCATCTATTTGCAAAAAGTATAATCTCCTTGTCCGTTCGAATAAGCTTTAAACTTTTTCAAGGTAGTAAATAAAAGGTTCACCTCTAGCCTAGCTAGCCGTCCAAAACTGAAAGATAAATGGTTTTGCAGACATTTTTAGCTAGAGAGTGAAAATCTTTAATCATCTTGGGATGGTCAGCTAATTGTAAATATATTGCGATTCTAACTTGATGCTGCCTTCATTACCTTATAAAAGGAATCACATGACATATTTCTGTGACCACTCAGCCCATAGTTATGTTTACCTTTGTTTATTTTTTTAATTCTTATAAAATTAAAATCCAGAACTCTTTACTGTCACTGTGAGTTTTATTTTTATTTGAATGTCTAAAGATATAGCGTATTCCTTTTTTCATTAGTATAAGAGTTCATAGGAGAAGAAAGTCATATTTCTCTAAATGATCAAATAAATGTTCGTTTTAGTTTTAGCAAATAAATAAAAATGTCTAGCAAAATAACATTTATTTTTTTATCTTTAATTAAAAAATAAATAAATGTACTACTATTCTTAAAATGAGCTTTACAGTTGTAACTGGGCTAGAGATAATATCTAGTAGAATAAATGATTAGAAATAATGATTAATGTACTTATCTGTAGTGATTTCTGTCGAAGTTATAAAAGTTTAACACAAATTAAAGCATATAAGCATTATTAAAAAACAGAAAGGAGTATTTGTTAAAAATCTGATATCAGTTTTATTGGTTCATGTGTTACTTCCATTACCTAGCCAAATTGTTAAACGTTTTTTAAAAAGTCAAACTTTATATACACTTTTTAAGTACATTCTATTGTGAACAATAAAACACATATCAATATGGAACACAATATTTTGGAGTGTTATTGTTCTTGTTTCTTATTCAAGTACTGGACTGATCAGTTATGGCTATACAGGAATTGGATCTGTAGTTTTCAGTTTTATATATATTGAATTTAATAGTGATATTTTAAACAAAAAAAAAGTATTTGGTTAGAGTATCGTCATAAATTTAACTTTCATAAATTGAAATACCCCTAGTGTTTTTCTGAAGGTTTGTGATGATGGTGTTCTAGCTGTATTTTTATATTGGACTATTTCCATCATCTAATATGTGTGTTGAATGTCTTTAGAAAAATTTAAAAATACCCCTAGTTCAACCCCTGTGTTAGAGATCATTGATTAGTCCAAGCAATCTGAATAAAAGAGAATAATAATATCCACTTCAGACTTTCTGCTTCTTACTATCTTGTGTGATGTTATTAGAAATAAAATGTAATAAAAAAAAATGCAAATAAAATGGGAATTTTAAAAACATTAATTTTAAATAGAAAATAGAAATAATCTACCATAATTAGTAATAAATGTCAGGGCTGGTGCTAATTTCATTAGAGTCATGTAGTAGGCAACAAAATCCGGACTTTTTGTATAAGATTAAAATATATATATATATAAATTAATATTTCATTATTTTTTCATTAATAAATAATTATAAACAAATTAATTTTTTCATGTTAATAACATTTTCATATTAAATGTAATTCTAAAAAAAATATTGTCGCGAAATATTCCAAAAAAAAAAAACATTTTTTCGTGCTGCAAAAGTCTTAATTATTTCATAAAAATTAATTTTCATGAGGATTTTTTATTGAAAAAAATTCAAGTCTACATAATAAAACTCAATGAAAATGATTGCAATTACTACTATCAAATCATGCTTTTGTTTTTCACAGATTGGATGTGTACTCTTATGAAATCTGACACTTTTTATTGTTACCCATTGTGAAAGTTTTTGAAAGTGCTCAACCTTTTATTTGTATATAAATTTTTATTTTATACTAAAAATCAATAAATTTGTCTTGACTTATTTTTAAATTTAATTTTACAAACAAAATATGTTTTAAAAAATCAAATTCGAAGAAGAATGGAGAATAATATTACTCAAAACATTGTGTAATTACTAACAAGTTGGTTTGTATTAGAAAAGTTTAAATAAAGTTGAAAAATTTCTAGACATTTTACATTTAATGATAGGTGATGGACATAATCTAACATATCACATTAAACACAACATCTTCAAAAATTTTCAGGCAAATACTGAATTTTACAAATATTGAAAAAATAAATTGCAAATATGAATAAATGATGTAATACATCACCAATGTTAATACCTTGATATAGAAGTAATCTCTGACAGAAAATAAACAAATGGTTTATTTTGTTTTTTATTTACATTCAAACAAACAAATGTGTATTTATAATAAATCTATTAAATTCTGCTTTAAAATCTGATATTTGCTTTATAATTATATCAATATTCGAAATGATTTTAACATCATATTATTTCTGACTGATAATGATGTTATAGTTGAAATGATTGTTTTTGTTTATATTGAAACGATAACTTTCCAAGCCCCTATCGTTTCACCATCAAACCTAATGACACTCTCATCTGTGCTAAGTTCGAACCTATTTAAATGTTAATAAATTTAAAATTAGTTCATGTCTGTCTAAACAGCATTATATATTTACGTGCGAACCAACGCTATAATTAGATAGGATTAGTAAAATTATAGCGTACTAAAGTTATTTAATATTTCTAAAAATGGTTATTATATTATTTAAGTTAAGAGTAAATTATTAATTTTGTTGTTTAATATTGTAATTTCGTATGTGGATATATAATCTGTGCTATATAGAAGGACATGATTTAAAATATGTAAAAGCCATTATCTAAAAATAATATGGAATATGTTTAAAAATTGTTAAAAGATTTCTTGTTTTAAATATATTTCAGGGAAAAGTTTCTCGAAAATATATTTAAAAGCTATATCAAAATATATTTATAAATTATTTTTAATAAATATGTTAAAAATGTTTTCGTTTTAAAAAAATGTTAAAAGGTTGTTTTTAAATAGAAAGAGTTTCTATTATATGTAAGATTAAAAATAAAAGCTGGTCAAGTAATTAAAAGATTTTTGGTTGTAAACAAGTGTCATTAACGACCACACCTGGAATTCACAAAAAGTAAAACTAGTTCAAAATTTACTAATTAAAATCTCCTTAGATAAGATTTGAGTTATTTTAAAATCTAAATTGGACAATTGTTTGCAACGAAAAATCTTAATTATAATAATAGCTTATGGAATGTTTCTAACATAAGTTATCTAAGATCTGGATTATAAATTGAAAAATATTTAATTAAATTCCTGAGTTTAGTGAGTCTTGAGGCGGAAGATTCCGATAAGGAAAACATATAAATACTCTGTATTTTTAACGAGAGAGCCATATTGTTAGAGAGAGAGAGCCATATTGTTAAAGATAGACAGCCATATTGTTAGGGAGAATTGCAGCCAGTCTTCACAATTGTTAATGTTTAACATGTCCAGCTAAAAGCGGGCATCTTGTTGCTGTTACTCCGCGGGAGAACGGGGTTTCTCTCGTCGAAATGCCTAAACCACCATCATGCCGATAGAAGAGACGAGCCTAACATAATGGGAAAGATGATGCCGCCCAGTCAAACTAAACCAAACCAACAGCCAAGAACTTGCAGATAAATCATACCGGTACCGTTTTATTTTTCAAACCGCAGAGCTCTGTGTAAATGTAAATAATATCTATATAAGTTAGCTAACTTTCTTTTTAAAATAATGATAAAGCTAAAATGTAATCAAAACTTAAAATCCATTTAATATTTTAAATATGTCACTTGCTATCAAAATTTAATGTGTTAAAGTTTAAATAATCTGACTTATTTATATTTTCCTTTCATTTAAAGTACATTATAAGCGTCTAATTTAAAGTTATATCACTGCGGTTGTGTCTATATTTCTTTGCTTATTTTAAATGCTTATTATATTTTATATGCCAAAATTTTGAAACAGTGAGCACTTAATTTCATGTATGTTTTAAGAAGATATTTGAAAATCTTCGCGTAATTTATTTATAGCATCAACTTTCTACGCTGTTTCGAAATCCTATTTTTTTTTATTATTTAAATGATTTAATATGCGAAATGTGGCTCTTTTGATCAACCAGTTAAAAACTTAACCTTATAGTTTTATTTAGAATTAAATTTAGCCTTGATCATATTTATAAGTATATTTGACATTTAAATTCTTAAGTCCATAGAAATATACTTTCCCTCCTTAAATATTTATTATCTATAAGTAACTTAATAGATCGAACATGTCAAAGTACAGATGTAGTAATATCCCCTTTTGTAGCATAGATGTTTATTACCAGGCTACACAAGAGTTGGTCCCAATTTGATAGAGCTAATATGCTATTAACTCGTATTTCATAGTATGAAATATACAATTCTTTGCTTGGCGGATGTGATATTATTTTATAAAAATATTCTCGTTTTGCTGCTATACGTAATATATGTATCTTAAGATGGAGCCACGGCATTGCCAGCACATCTTTTATAGGGTACAGCAGTAGCAAAGCCTGAGCCAAGGCCAGGTTAGCACGTAAGACCCCCACCATTCCTGAAAACAATGTTCCTTTTCACGCAGCATTGCGATCGGTTACAGGGTACCGGCGTTTGTCGCAAGAACCCTGAAGTTATTTCATCCATCTGCAGAGCGACTTTTCCTATTATTGTTTACCTGTGCCATAGCACATTGGTAAAATCTTATGCAGCCAACTCTCCCACCTTAACATAACGCTTTCAGCATTCTGAAATTTTCTCTCGAAAGCCATGTTCGATCGATCATTACTTGAGCTGGTTTATGCGCTCATTATTAAATTATATTGGGTATTTTAGTAAATAAATTCATGATCAAAGTTCGATATAATTATGTATCTAACAGCCACCGATATAATAGGATTTGGCTTATCGAGATTTATAGGCATAACGTAGTGATTAATTATGTATCAATTGTAAACAATTCCTAAGATGGGCACATGTTAAACTCATCTATGAAATTTAATGATTACTTATGTAAAGTGATTTTGAATTACCAAATGTTTGTACATTCTACGCTGAATGCTATTGTAAATAAGTGATATATATAGATATGAGTTGTAAATAAATATAATTAATTTAATGTATTCCGTTCTCTGTTTCGTTATTGATCTAATTCAATCCAATTCTAATTACTATTTATAGTCTATATATGTGAAAACTATGCATTAGGTTAAATTAAATTTAGTGATATTTTAGTCAATTAAGAACCTTTCTTTTATTCATCAGAGTCTTATTGCTTCTCCATGACCTATGTCGGCCATGTGGAAAGAGGTATACTACGTGTAATTTCAAGGTGGTCATTCGTAGGGTCTTTAGTCTTGGAATCCTGGCTTATGAGTTGAAGTGCGGTCAGACTCGGGATGTTACAGTCCTAGTCTGGTCAGCTTCGGTCTCTTTTGCTTGGATTCTGAATTCTGTTACACGAATGTACAAACTTGACTGTTACAATATTATGATAAAGTTTATTTCTAAATATAAATTGTGTGTGTGAATTTCTTTTGTTAAAAATAATTATTAATCAATTCATGTGTAAAAATAGTCAAAAGTATTTACTAAACAAGCAAAAATTCATATACTTTTTGCATTTAAAACAAGACTAGAAGTAAGAAATACCTATAAATCTGTCATTCTTTTGAAAACAATAGAATAAAGACTTTTTATCTTTACCAACTCTTCATAAGATACTGATCTCTTCAGATTTATTTGAATTAATGCATCATTAAAAGCAGTCCTGTAGAATTTGCATAGTAAATAAATTCTACATTAAAATCATTTACAATAATGGTAAAACAGTCATCTAAGCAGTAGAAGAAGTGTCCTTGTCCAACATTTCTTAACGAATATGAGAATTATCAATATTATAAATAGTTGCCACAAGACTGAAAAAAAGAAAGTTTTCTATTACCTGATTTAATATCAGTAACCATGCATATTTGGTATCATCATGACCATGTACAAGTCAACAGTTCATTAAAAATTATAGAATTATTTTAGCTGTTTTCATCAAATAATATTTATATTATTTTTCTTTAAAAGAATCTAGTGCCTATTTTGATGCTCCAGGCTTGTGCCATTTTTGCCTTTTCTGAATGCCAGCTGAACCTGTCTAAATTTAAAAGTTGATTTATTGGTTATTAATTAGTTATATTTATAAATCATGATGTTCATATTACTATAATTTTCTTTCCAGGTATCAAACCTTATGCTTTTTCATCTTTGATACAATTCTTTAAATAAGTACATTAACTTGATAACTCTTATATATATGGAGAATCAATGATTGTTTCCCTCAGAAAAAATGGTATTTATACTGTCTTATATTGCACTTTTATGTTTACTGTAACCCAGATTCACATAGTATTTTTTATAATGAAAATAAATCAGTAATATTTTGATTGATCTTTTAATTGAAAAAAAATCTAAAGAGCTCAGTATCTTAGGAGTTTGCTATTAACTGAAAGGAGACCCTTTGATTCCTCTTGGAGGCCTTAAAGGAACCGAGCAGGGCAAATTCCTAATGTCCGCTCCATACGTTCTTGTCATTGCAGCTGTTATTACTATGTGATTATTCATATAGTATACGAACATGGATGGGCTGCTCACCAACACACATTAGCCAGCATGGTGAGTTTATTGGCTTTTTACCTCTGACTTTAAGATCAAGAAACACCATGGTCTTTCTTCTCAGTGCCTGATAAGGCAGAATGAATGTTTGTGTAAATGATAAATATTTTTCCAATATATATATACAATTATGACAGACAAAAATAAAGCATGGCCCTTATTTTCAGGAGGCTGTAAAGTCACCAACCAAGGCAGCGGTTGGTGGCCGAAGGCAGAGGGTGCTAAGAATCCCCTGATTGCGGACTCAGGCTGCCATTTGATGATGACTTTTTATTTAGGTACTTACAACTGCAGATCACTTTCAAGTGAAGGAAGATTGCAAGAATTAGAAGAAGAACTGTCTTATATTAAATGGGACATTATTGGACTTTGTGAAGTTAGAAGAAAAGGAGAAGAAACAATTGATTTAAAAAGTGGACATATACTCTATTATAAAGGCACACATATTGGAAATACAAGTGGAGTAGGATTCATTATAAATAAAAAGTGGAAGAACAATATTGTGGAGATTGATGGAGTATCGGACAGAGTGGCAAGATTAGTTATACAACTTAATAGCAGATACAAAATGCAGATAAGTCAGGTTTATGCCCCAACAAGTTCTCATAGTGATGAAGTAGTAGAAGATTTTTATATGGATGTACAAAAGGCTTTTGATCAGAGTAAACAACATTTTAAAATTGTTATGGGAGACTTTAATGCTAGAATTGGTAGACAAATGAAAGATGAAATTGCTGTAGGTAATTTTGGTTATGGTAATAGAAATGAGAGAGGACATAGACTTGTGGAGTTTGCAGAAAAAGAAAAACTTTATATTATGAATTCAGTTTTTGAGAAAAATGTTAAAAGGAAATGGACATGGAAGCATCCAAATGAAGGTACAGCAGAATTGGATTATATTTTGACTAACAGAAAATACATATTTCAAGATTGTAATGTTCTTAATAAATTTAACACAGGAAGTGATCATCGATTAGTAAGGTGTAAGTTACGTGTTAATGTAAAACTAGAGAAACAAAAATTATTAAGAAAAACAATATTTACAGTTGATATTCCTAATCTTCAGAAACATTCTAATGAATTTAAATTAGAACTTACAAATAGGTTTCAAGTGTTAGGAGATTTTGAACATGATTCAGATTTGAATGAAATTAATATGAAAATAACTGATACACTTTTAAAAACTGCAACAAACATAGCTGGTAGAAAAAAGCAGCAATTGACTAATAAAATTTCTACTGAGACTAGAGAATTTATGAAGAAAAGAAGGAATATGAAGATATACAAAAATGATGTATTAAAAAGAATTGAATATCTCGAATTTTGTAAAATGGTATGGAAAAGAGTTGAAAATGATATAAGAAAGTATAACTGTGAAATAGCAAGGAAAGCTTTAGAAGAAAATAAAAGTCTCAAAAATGTTAAACAACATTTTGGTATTGGTAGGAAATTTATATCTGCAATAAGAAAAAAAGATGGAATTAATTATTACTAAAAAGAGAGATGACATCATGAAATTGGTAGAAGATTTTTATCAAGAATTATATAGTAATAAAGAACAAGTACCTCCTATATCTATTACATCTTCTGAATTGCCCAGAATTTTAAATGAAGAAGTGAGACATGTAATTAAGTGTATGAAGAAAAGAAAGGCTCCAGGAAATGATGAAATTATAATTGATATATTAAAAGAAGCAGGTGAAGAAATAGAAACAATTTTAGCAAAGTTATATACCAAATGTCTAAATGATAAAGATGTACCGGAAGATTGGAAGAATGCAATAATAATATTAATATTTAAAAAAGGTGATAAAGAAGATATTAGAAATTACAGACCTATCAGCCTTTTATCAGTTTTATATAAAATTTTTACCAAGATAATTACAACTCGTCTACAGAGAACTTTGGATTTCCACCAACCAAGAGAACAAGCTGGATTTAAAAGTGGTTTTAGTACAATAGATCATATCCAGGTATTGAGAGAAGTCATAGAAAGGACAAATGAATATGAGTTGTCATTATGTTTTGGATTTGTAGATTATGAAAAGGCATTTCCGATTCTATACATTTCTTCAGTGATTAAAGCATTGGATCATCAAGGTATAGATCCAGGATATTGTCATATTTTAAAGAATATTTATAAAAATGCAACAGCAACAATTAGATTACATAATGATACTGAAAAAATCAACATTGGGAAAGGTGTAAGACAAGGTGATTCCATATCTCCAAAACTCTTTAAAGCAGTGCTGCAAGAAGTATTTTGTGGATTAAAATGGGAAACTAAAGGAGTGAAAGTAAATGGAGAGTATTTAAGTCATTTAGATTTCACAGATGATGTAGTTGTTTTTGCAAATAATGCTTCAGAGCTGCAGGAAATGTTGCAGGAGTTAGCAGATGGAAGTAGAAAAGTAGAAGTAAAGATAAATGTTAAAAAGACTAAAGTAATGTTTAATCGATTTGCTCAAAATATGAAAATAAAGATTGATTATGAAGAATTAGAAGAAGTTAACAGTTACAAATACCTTGGTCAGATTATTAATACAGATGGAAACATAATGGAGGAAATTAATCATAGAATTAAATTTGGTTGGAGTGCTTTTGGTAGAAATAACTTGATATTAAAAGGAAATATGCCTATGTGTTTGAAAAGGATGGTTTTAACAAATGTGTTTTACCAGTTCTTACTTATGGATCTGAGACTTGGACACTTAATAGAAGAGCAATACAGAGACTTCAGACCACTCAAAGGAGTATGGAGAGATGTATGTTGGGAGTAACAAGAAGAGATTGAAAACGCAATGTATGGGTAAGACAACAAACAGGTGTTACTGACCTTATTGAAAAAAATTAAAAGATTGAAATGGAGTTGGGCTGGACATATTGCTAGAAGAGATGATAATAGATGGACAATTGAAATTTTAAACTGGATTCCAAGAGATTGTAAAAGACCCAGAAAGAGACCACATGTGAGATGGATGGACGAAATAAGAAAATGTGCAGGGGTGTTGTGGAGAAGAGAAGCTAAAGATCGGCGAAGATGGATTAAACTTGGAGAGACCTTCATCCTGCAGTGGATTGATAATGGTTGATGATGATGATGATGATGATCTTATGGATAGTTGGCAAATATCAATAATCTTTACTCTGTTCTTTAAGATAAGTTTTTTTTTAAGTGTGTTTCTATCTTTTTGACTATTGTTCATATAGAATTCATTGTATAATATTATCACCTGTCAAAATTGAGATGGTGTTAGAATGTTTATAAATATTTTATTAATGTAAAGTAAAATTTAATAGATTTATCACAAATCCACATTTACTCATTTGCATAGGAAAAAAATAAAAGAAAGGAAAATTCACTCCTTTCACTAACATTGTTGGTGATACTTTCATCTTTTCTTCTTATTTAAAACTCAGTTTTTAAATGTTTATAAAATTCAGATATCATTTTTTAAAATATTACTCATTTCTAAAATTAAATTAAAAAGCAATCAACTCCAATTTATTGAATTGTAGTATGAATAAACATTTTATTCAGAAGTGAAAGATGTAGCATTTTCAAAAACTCCCACAAGGGGTAACAGTAAAAAAATTCCAAAAATGAAAGAAATAATGATTATTACTAATCATTTATTACATTAGAATTCATGATATTATTTCTAATCAGATATGAAACTTGAAATCTAGTTCAAGATTAATATGCTATTTTTTCTAATTAAATTTACAGACATTGTATTACTGATATTGCTTTCTCTTTTTTATATGTTATAATATTTTTAAAAGGCATCCTTAATTCAAGATGCACTTTATGCTACATCAGAATTTTCAATAAGCCCGGATCACAATCTCCTATTAAAAATATACTTATCATTTGTTCAATATTATATTATTACAATTTCATCTGCTCTCATTTTCTCAAAGACTTTATCTTGTGGCAGGGGCAGGTGTATCCTTGCAGTTTTAAGATCTTGTTTAAAAGAACTAGTGTGGAGGTTTTATTACCTTCAATAATAGTTACAATTTAAACACTGCACTTATAAAATTTATAGAGTATTATATAATTTAATATTGTTTAATAAAGGCATATATATATAAAGATTTGCCCATATATAAGCAATAAAGGCATATATATATAAAGATTTGCCCATATATAAGCATTTGGGTTGGAAAGAATAAGTGGATTTATTTTATTCTTTCTTAAATACTATATCTTGTGTTGGGAAGGAAAGTATTCATTTATTATTAATACTCATAAAAAGTGCATGCACAATAGCTTGAAAGGCTGATCTTTAATGGATTACAATTTATAAACATAGCGCTATAAAAATAAATGCTTATTTACATTATACTTAAGATTTTCTCATAAAATTACCATTTAAGTTTTGAAATATAATGGCTGATTTTATTTCCTTAGAGACTTTATCTTGTGGCTAAGGTAAGAGTACCCTTGTAGTTTTAAGATCTTGCTTAGTAATGCTGGTGTAGAGGTTTGAGTACTTTCTATAAAGTTAAAATAATTTCATCTAAGTCTGATTGGTATTTTTGCAAATATTTAAAACTTTTAAGGTATTTTACAAATAGTTCCTAAACCATACTTTATTTTTTAAATTATTTTCACTTATTATTTATATTATTAATTGATTTTTATGCAATCAACAATATGTGCCTTTCACAGCTGTCCTTCACAGCAGCAATCTATTGCTTGATAATATTTTTTTCAAAATGGACTTTCATAAATTTAACTATAAGATATTAGTTTAAACTAAAATAATTAGATATCAGAAGCTATTAAGAAGTAAATAAACAATACAAAGAATTTAAAGTTAATAGCATGAGTGTATTTATTCTGTGCAAGAGACAAAATATTTTCTGCTTTTGCCCAACATAGAATTTCATTTACATAGCATGCTTATGTGTAATCTGTTTACTTTTATTAATTGTATAATTATTAAATATTTATTCTTAATAAGTATCTGATGTTTATATTTATATTTTATTTGAAGATATTATTTTTAAAAAAAATCTAATTAAATAAAAATATTCTAACATAAAAAATGCTTACTGTCAATAACTTTCTTATTATCTTTTGTTGTCCTTTGTAATAAAAAATTGAATTTTAATATTTCAAAAATATTTTTATTACTTAAAATTGTCATTAATAAAATATGTCTTAAATAAACTGATATTCTGGAAGATATTTTTTGCATTAAAATGCAGTTTTTTGTTTAAAGTTTGAATATTCTTTGTTTTGATTACTTTCTCTGTTTGTTTCTGTTTACTTATCATACTTTTTTGGTTGCAAAGTTGATATTTTATTTCTAGTTTAATTTTATTTATTGAATTTATATTTTTGATAAAATGTATAAAAACTTTTTTTAATAATAATACTGTTTTTTTTTAAAATAAATACCTTCATTATATTTATTCATTTAAATATAAATCCAAATAAATTTACATAAAAACACATTTTATTCTTCTCCAACTAAGTTTTAATTTGATTTTTATGCAGAAGAAATTTAATTTTTTATAACTTTTTATATAAGTACATGCAATTTTAAATATCATATAAAATATGATAATAATAGCAACAACAATAAATTACATTTCAATTTATATTAATTATATAATAAAAATATCGATTATATAACATTAGATATTCATAAATATTTTTATTTATACTAACTTTTCCCCCTTTCACCCTTTTTAATATATTTTTGAATTTTTTTTCTTTTCTCTATAATGTTGCAAGCTTCTTAATTTAATTAGGTAACTTATCAAATATTTAGAAATGTAATGATTTCTTATTATAGTTCCATATTTATTACAATATTTTTTATTAAAAAATACAGTTGGAGAAAAATGTTAAAAATAATAGATCATTTATGGTTTTTGATTGCATTGAGCAAAAAAAATTAAAAACAGATTAATTATAATTTTTAATTTTAACTCTTTCAAATCCTGGCATTTTCTATTGTTATACCTTGTGCAGAACGAGTCAATACACAATCTTTCATTTCTATATAATATCTTAATTTTTCACTAAAACTCACTAAATTGGACTTGAGTTCTTTTTAATTTAGTTTTATAATAATAATAATAATGTTCTTAAAAAAATCATATTTGAACTTTGCAAATATTGAAAAAATAAATTGTAATATGATCAAAGGATAAAAATATCATTCAACAATAATAAGGAAAACAAGACTTAAGAAAACCAATGAAATCTTTTTCACTTAACTTTTTTAATGCAAATGAATAAATGTGGATTTATGATAAATCTATCAAATTGTGATTTAAAATCTTAAATCTGCTTTATAATTTTTAGAACATTTCAAAACATTCTAATATCAAGTTAATTAAGACAGGTGATGACATTATGCAACCAGTTACACATAAACATGGTTAAAACTATGCCAAGGTTTTCTTTGCTAATATTATGTTCAAATTTATTAACTTCTGTTGTAAGAAGTAAAATATATTCAAATAAAGTTGAAGTATTTATGTGTTTTCCTTTTGGTTTAAATAATTATTAAACCAGTATTGCGTATAAATAATCAGAAATATTTAATAAACTATTGAATAACATAATTTTTATTCCAAAAATTTTTTTAAAATAATCTTTCAAATGTGAAAACCAGAATCAATGGCTTGGAAATGGTCTTTCTATTTAATAATAAGATAAAGGTCTTTGAAAAGTTCCAACTGTCCAAAAACTACTAACCTTGTCATATTCTTTTTTAAATCAATAAATTAATAAAAGCAGGTCCATAGTTTTAACATTAACAAAGAACCTACATTAATATCAGTTAAAATAATGATGGAAGAATGATTTAAACTGGCAGAATTACCATGCTATTTCTGAAGAGATCAAACTTTTCAAATTAAGAGAACTGGTAATTAGTGAGTTGACATTTCTCTCTGATTTGTTAAGATCTCACTATAATTTCCTTATTTAACATGAACAAATCCAATCTGCAAGATTATTTTTATTTAAATGTTAATATTATTTACTTAGTTTTTAATAAAGAGAATATATATAATGAAGACAAACAGTAATTCAATGTTAGCACAATGTGTATAATTTTCTCTGCAGTGACAATAATTTAATCTTGACAATATGATGCTAAATAATAAATACACAATGAATTCAGTGAAATCAGAAGTTTTTTCATATTTAATGATGTTTATTATTTTAAAAACAGTATTTTAAAAATGTCTTCTTTACTTTTTCCACCATAAATTTGTAAATAATACAAATAGAATCCAAAAAATTTAACTTTAATTTTATTAAATATATAATCTCTTTGTGATAAAAAAAAATCACGCATGGAGCTTAATAAAAATATACATGTCCAAATAAAATATAAAACATTAATACAGTATAAAATAATTAAATAAAAATAAAAAGTTTTTATTATCAGCACTTATAATCCAATCCATAATGAATTTTCTCAATGTTTTTATAGATATTTAATTAACATTAAATTCAATGTTCCTTATAAAAATATTTAATATCTAACATACAGGCTATATATATATAGGGAATTTTCATCTCAGATTTTCACCTGACCCTCAACTCTCCACACTATCTCATTCCACTGATATACTTGACCACATATATGTCTAAAAGATAAATAATCACCAATATAAGTATTTTGTGCTAAACCAGCACTCATCTGGTGAATCAGATTATCATCTCTACACATATATACAATAAGTGCTCAGGTTTATATTAAGGTAGCCAATCTTCATACTTTAATGGACAAGCTTCAATCCACACCACCCTTCAATTCTTCAGCCATCCATTCTATTGAAAATCTGATGATAGAACACTCAAATGCCACACTGCTGCTGACATTCTCATCACACCCAGGTTGAGTATAAGTCACTCTGACCCCTAATGTACAGAGGACATAAATTCATTTAAGTACATATACAGGACATACTCCATTTATTATGTCCTGTACATGAGAGTCACAGTGACTTATGGTCAACCTTGTTGTGATGAGAATGCCAGCACTGGTGTGGGCTTTGAGTGTTCCAGCATCAGATTTTCAATAGGATGGATGTCTCAAGAGTTGGAGGAAGGAGTGGATTGAATCTTGTCCAATGAAGTATGAAGATTGGCTATCTTAATATAAATCTGAGCACTTATTGTATATATGTGGAGAGATGATAATCTGAACCAACTGATAAGTCCTGGTTTAGCATGAAATACCTATATTGATGATTATTTATCTTTTAGCCATATATGTGGCAAAGGGTATCAGTGGTATAAGATAGTGTAGAGAATTGAGGGTCATGTAAAAGTCTGAGCTCAAAATACCTTATAAAAATATAAAATTTTGCAGTAAGATAACATTTTTGATACCTGCAATGGATTTTAAAGTATATTGGTTCAATGGGTCAGTATGACCTGAAGACTTAACAATGAAAGCAAAGTGTCTCTTTAATTATTTTGGGTCTTATGTATTATAATGGTTACCCAAGATAGCAAGCTTGTACTCGGTTGTTAAAAATTATTTAAAGTTCTTTTATATGTATTATTATTATTATTATTATTATTAAGAACTTTATGCATGTATGTGTGTGAAGAGATGAAATATATAAAAAAAAATCTACTTGGCTTAATAAACTATCATTTATTTAAATGAATTTTAATAAAAAAAAAAAAAAGTTAAATTCATGTAAGATGGCTTAAATTAAAAAAAAAAAATCATTGAAATAATTATATTTTTTTGTGTGAGTGGTTTGAAGAAAATATAATTTGATCAGATTTTTTGATAAAAAAATAATCTAACCACAATAATTGAGAGATAGAAGACTTCAATTTATTACTGTCTTTTAATTACGATAGAATGACAGCCCGTTAAGCTAAATTGCGCAGACGCTGTGAGAATGTTGTTAATAAATGAATACCTTCGAACAACCACATGATAAGCTAAATTGCGCAGACGCTGTGAGAATGGTGTTAATAAATGAATACCTTCGAACAACCACATGATAAATACTATATCATGTGGTTGTTCGAAGGTATTCATTTATTAACAACATTCTCACAGCGTCTGCGCAATTTAGCTTAACGGGCTGTCATTCTATCGTAATTATAATCGCACGCAAGACGTTATAAAATAAATGCTTGTCTTTTAATTATTAATCGATTGTATACTTGTAATTAAAAAGACAAAAATGTTGATAAGAGAGAAAATTAAAAGATTTGTGTGTGTGTGTGTGTGGGGGGGGGTCTTATTGATTTATTTTTTGTTTTAATTTGATCTGGACTTGAGAATTTGGCTGTATAAACTTTTTAGCTTTTGTAAACCTTTAATGTGGCTAAAAATTCTTCACAGTTACTGTAAATTATGAAGCAAAAATCTTCTTTGCCAGCAATATGGAACCTAAGGACATTTGTTGATAAAGCTAGAGAATATGCATTGCTAGGCACTAAAGTGTACTAATTCACCGTAAACTTTGTAGATTTCTTCTGGAGCTTCCGAACTCGAATGTCAATGCCTAACCCAGGATTAATTTAGAACACCTATTCAAAATGTGTACCTCGATTGACTTTGTCTTGAAAAACGAAACCTTTAAAACAAAAAAAAACCAGTTGACAAAAAAAATATCATGCTTTTCATATCATTTTTATCAGTAATGGGAGTATTAAAAAAATAAAATACCATAGTAAGACTTTTTTTTTTTAAATTTTAGGTGGGGGGGCTAGATTAAAAAGACCTTAAGTCAGTATAATCTGATTTCTTTGTTAGCATGCAATTTATATATATTAATTGCGTAATCAAAATTATCCATTTATTTTTTTATATGCTTTGCTGCATGATTGCATTTTAAAATAGTTTTAATTTTGTGTGTGTGCGTGTATATATGTAAATTAATTTTAAGTTTTAAAGTTATTTATTGCTCTATAAAAATCTATTACATTAGGTTTAATAATAATAATAAAACATAGCTTTGATAATGAGAAAGAGTCTATGACATAATACAGATTAAGTAATGTGGTTTTATATTATTGCCTTATCCATCATTATTTACATATAATAGTTTTAAAGTTTATTAAGGAGGAAAAACAAACTATGAATAATAAAAAAAACGAAAAAAAAGTCCAAATCTTGCGATTTTTATTGTTGGATTCACTTTCAGAGAATGGTTATATCTTATTATGGTTTCATGTCTTCAATCATTGTGATAGTTTTTTATCACTTTTCTTAAAATTTCCAGTTTATTCCAGAAGATGAATGGGGGTCTTCTGATTGCAGTCATACATGAATTTGCATCTGGTGCACCAGAGAGCATAAAACACAAATGGCTAGCATGAATGTTTGCATAAATTTCTTGTTTGACTGTCTGAAATAGAGTGAGAATTAATTTTAATTGTGAAATAAATTGTTGTTAGTATTAATCCAAATGGTCAGAGCTTTTTTAATTAGCAACTTTTATTTCCAAATGGTCATTTTAGGACTTTTCAATTAAGTTAAGAAAAAAAAATTTTTTAATTAAAGAGACTGCTTTAAGTAGAGCCTGTTTAACTATTGAGCAAAACTGCCGGGATATTTTATAAATTGAGGGATCCTGATTTCTGAAATTGATTTCTTTATCATGGCTCCCTGATAAACGAATAAAATGCATTATTTTTTTTTATTTAAAATTAATTATTGCTGAGTGACAAGAAAATCTCTTTCAAAATAATAGTGTTGATTTTGGAAGGTGATTGGGAAATATAACCTCTTTTAGGTTCAAATATTATCTACTTTAAATGAGTCTATGAAATTTGCACTTATTTAGTCGTATTTAAATAAAAGTGTACCTCAACATTACTGGTACAATAAAATGGCTTCCCAAAGTGTACCTGAATTAATTGATTTTTATCTGGATTACTGATACAGTATATCTAATGTTTACAGCCAAAATATAAAAGAATAGAGAAAAGAGAATGCTATTTTTTATAGTTTTTCTACATATATTTGATATTAATGAAAAAAAGTTAAATCAATACACAAGTAAAAATGCAATCATATTGAAGGGAAAAAATTCTGACTTAATAAACAATCTAACGGTATATAAATAAAATATAAATGTCATCTTTTAGTTTCATAAAACTTTAGTAAAATATATAAAATTGTTAAAAAGTAATTTGAAAATTCTAATTGAATTGAATTTTCTTGATTTTATGAAAATATAAACTAAAATTACATTTCAGTTTGATTTTCTTCTAAACAATTCTAAGAAATGACTTAAAGTCAAATTCTATTTTATTGAACAAATTTAAAGCAAAATAGCTACTTTACTTGCAAATTACATAAATATTTTATTATTTCTTTTTTTTCTATATATGTATGATTCAGACAGAGATAAGCTCAAGCCATATTCTTACTCAAGACAGAAATTATTTGACATCTGCAGAAAAATATATTAAGAATCTATACACATATACTTTTTTGTTCAAATTTTCAAAAAAATAAACAGGGAGTAGGGGGCTAGGTTTAAGAGAAATATTTATATATACCCACAAATAAATAACTAAACCGTCTTAAGACAAAATCAAGAGTTATAATTGAGTTCACGTTAAACAACACCCATATCTAACTGTAAAAATGAAAAATACTCTCCAAAAGTTTAAATAAAAAAAAATTGTCAAATAAACTGTCAAAGATTTTTAATTTAGTCTTAAAGACACAAAAATCATTGAATAAAAAAAAAACATTCTTATTGAAATATTTTCATCGTTTTATATTAATTGTTAAATGTCTTTAAAAAAAATTAAAATTTATATAAACTTTTCAAATATATTCAGCTTTAGTAAGTTAATATATAACAGCATTTAGAACAGAGTTCTTTTTTCTGGAGCTGTTTCCTGACCTGATCAGTAATATTACTATTATTGGGATCGAACCTGGATTTTTAAATTTGTGAATATTGAATTTAAGATGATACTCTAATCACCGGTACTAGTGTAATAAATAAATAGAATGATTATAGATTATAAAATTAAAGTAGCAATTAACAAGGAAATGTATTTTTTGCCAAAATTTAAAAAAACAAATATATATATATATATTGATAAGCACGGTATATAACAGTTCATCAATTGTAATAATTGTGTTTGGAAATACTTCATTTTGCTCTATTCTAAATAATCGACTTTAGTTTGTAGTAATCAAAAAATACTAAATAGTGTGCTTTTATAGTCACATAACCAGATAAATGTATAATGCATGCTCTTTACTTATAATAGTTAGACCTAAATATATCAGAATACTATAAAAGCCAGCCCTAATGAAGAAGAAAGCATATATTAAACGTAATCCTTAAACTATTTCATGATGTTTTATTTGCAGGAGTAATTCTATGTTAAGCTAGTTTCTCCATTTAATATTTTTTGTTAAACGTCTTCATAAAAATTCAAATTGAAATCAACTTTTCGAATACATTCAACTATTAGTAATAACATACAATTTTACAGATTAATATATGTAAAATACATTTTAAATGGTATTTTCTTTTATTCTCCAGGTGTTGCTGACCTGACTAGTAATAATACTGGCATAAGGATCAAACGTAGATCTTTAGATTTGTGAATATTAAGTTTAATGTGATGCTCTGATTTTAGAGCGTCAATTTAAAGTCAAAATTTCATAAAGCTAAATATCCAGGCTTGAGATGTATCTACTTGTATAATTTATCAATATATCCATTTATTCATCCATCTATCTTTATATCTCTCTTTTATCTATCTACCTACTTATCAATATATCTTTATTGTTACCTATATATATATATTATTTATTATTATGATTATATATAAAAATATAATCAATAAAGCAAGTCATATATAATGTGACATTGATTTTAAAAAGCTTGTTTTTACAAATTGTAATATAGGGAACATATCAATAGCTCAAACAAGCTCTTATTTAATAAGTGTGGTAAGAGAAATATTTTAAAATCTGTATCAAGAATATTCTTATCCCAAGCTAGAAACCAATTGGTCTGGGGATAAGAATGTTCTAGATAAAAATTTAAAATATTTTCTCTTACTGCACTTGTGTCCCATACTCCCTGACCAATATAATCAATTTGTGTAACTTAATTACTAACACTAAGTAAATTTTTTTATTCTTTTTTGGGAAAGTTGACTGATATGTAATGGTATACATATGCCAAATCGTAAAATAAAAATTGATTTATTTAAAACATAAAAACAGAAAATTAAAATAGTTATTAACATATATATTATCCCACAGATGGAAAATTTAAAAAAAAAAAGTATTTAAAAGTAAGAAGTGTAAAAAAAGTAAAGATCTGAAGATTAATATTTTTTGTTTTCAGTAATATAAAAGCAACTAGAAACAAATGTCAAATAGTGAATGGAAATGATTGAAATATAATTGAATATAAAGCAAACTAGTCATTGGGGCACTTATATGATTGTAAGATAGATAAGAGATATAAAAAAAATTAAAGATTGACCAATGCTAGCACCAAGCCATGCATGGGACAGAAAGGAAAACATCTAGATCTTAACAACAAATAATATCATGTGCTTTTGATCCAAATATTAAGTGATAAGAGAGGACTAATACTATAAAAAGAAAACTGATTGATTAGGGATTGAATTAACTATTGATCTACTATGAACTGAAGCAGTATTGCAGACTCTATGATGTAGGAGACTTACAATAGCTTTATTTTCCTTTGTTCTGGCTAAAGAGGCCTCTCAATGACAGTTTCTAAAAATATTGGCAAGCAGCAGTTTCATCTCCAAAGAGAACAATCTACACAAAATGTGAGACTTAGGATAGACTTCAATAAAACTGCCACAATCAGAAGGATTCATAAAGACTTACTCTGGGAAGTATAAACTTTTATCAATATGAACTTATAGATCGATCTCTTAAACAAGCTTGTAATGCATCAGCTAAACATAACTTTTAAATGAACTCTTATTTGACTATCAAAATAATTCTAAATATGTTATTAATATTTTTTATGTATAAGTTTGCTAATCAATTGTTTCCATTTTTCCTTTTATTTATTTTGTTTATTAAATAACTAAATTATTAAATTTAAAGTTGGGTGTAGATGGCCGCATAGAGTGATTAAGTTTTAGTTCTTTTAGTAAAAAGTTATATAAAAGAAAATAGAAATAAATGTTAATTAATTTCTATTTTAAGAATCATGTTTAATCCTAGTAAGTGGAAATGATTGTTTTATTAATTAAATGTAAAAAAAACTAGCCCTTGGGGCACTTGAATAATTGAAAGGTCAGATAAGAGATAAAAAAATAAAGATTGTGAAGCAGAGTGACCAATGCAAGCATCAAGCTATCCACAGGACAGAAAGGAAAACATCCAGACCTTAAAAACAACTGACGTCATGGTCCATTGAATTTGTAATAAGAGAGGCCAGAAAATAGAAAATTATTGAATTCATTAGTGGTTATTTTAATCTGACTATTAATCTTGCATCTATATTGCAGACTCTGTAATGTAGTGATCTTGAATAAAATTAGTTTTATTTGCATGCCCCTGCTGAAGCCTCTCAATGACAGTTTCTGACCCAAGTATTGGCAAACAGCAGTTTCATCTCCAAAAAGAACAATCTACACAGAATGTGAGACTTTCATCCCTTTCATAAACTTGTCGCACCCAGGAGGATTTGTAAAGACTTACTCTGGGAAGTATAAATTGTTATCAATATGAACTTGTAGATTGATCTCTTAAACAAGCGTTTAATGTATCAGCTAAAGATAACTTTTAAAAGAACTCTTATCTGAAGTAAAAGAACTCTAAAACCTTTATTAATATTTTTTTGTATAAGTTTGCTAATCAATCATTTTCATTTTTTCTTTTTTTGCTGTTGTTTATTAAATAACTAAATTATAAAATTTAAAGTTGGGGGCAAATGGCTGCATAGATTTATTAAGTTTGGGGTTAGGTCAGTAGGTTAATTTCAGACTATTTGTTTCATAGTTGAGTCAATGCTGATAGAGAGATATATGGGTGTTTATATCAATGTAACATGAAGTATGTTAGCATACAGGGCAATATGTCCAAATGAGTACATGATCCAAAGGTGTATCCATTGCATTGCAATGTATGTGGAGTACCTACCGCCATTGATTTCCCTTTTTGCTCTATGGATAGGGACTATAAGTCAACAAAGCCTACACCAGACAGACATACATTCCTGTACTGGACAAGCATTATTTCTTTTAAATAATATCATGCTTCAGATGCACATTGCTGTCAGTATTGTTTTATGTTAACATCTTCATATTGCATTGGTTGTGTCTGTATATCAGAAAGTGAGCATTGGTTTAGCTATGAACTTTTAGCCTGAGCTTAGATGTGTTAATTGCATAAGAGATTTTAACTAAAGTATAAAATAATAATAACAAATTAAAATAAGATTAATTTATTCCTCAAATTTAAATTTATATTTGTGCAACAATAAATATTTTTGTGTGTTATTACTGGCAGTGGCTTATTTTATTTTTTATTTTAATATTGAAATACATTTAATAAATTATATATTAAATCTCTGCATCTCCATGAGCTAGTAGCAAGAGGTAATAGTCAAAGTAGAATCTTAACAAGAAGGATCTGTCTAGATTGTAAATTTTCTAGGTTTGAATAGCTTAATGGCACCCTGTCCAGCAGATAAAGTAAATGTCCCATATTCCCTGACCATTATAATATATATGCCTTTATCCATATCTATTTATTATAAACTAAGTATAGGGAATTCAAAAAAAACTAATTTGCAATTTATGTTTATGTTTGACAAAAATGACTGATATTAGATCATTTACCATATATCTGACAAACTCTTGGAATTCATATTTCGATTCTCAAAAGTTATCATGTGACATGATGGAATTTAAAGTTGGCTGAAGTTTATATAAAAGATATCTTATACAAAATCTTAAGAAAATATTTCCAATTTCTTTTACAATAAGTGGTTTAACAAATTCATAACAGCAGCTGCCAAAAAAGTCATCCATCATAGATATTAAAAGCAATTCATTCTAGTTTACAACAAAATATGAATTACAATTTATCCAAAACACTTCAAACACTTTTTAGCAAAACTCTTTATTTGTACATATACATACACCTACGTTTAGACTCACCTGCAGTCTTCTTCAGAGCAAGTTTATTTTGATCTTCTCAATACAAAAAAAATCAAAATAAATTTGCTCTGAAGATGACTGCAGGTCAGTTGAAATGTTGGTGACAATTTATAAAATCACTAGATGAAGGTAGAAAAAAAATGCAGAGACATCATGGAGAAACAAAACTTTACAAGAGTTAGTCATAAGGCCAGGTCATTTGCACATAATCTTAGTGATCATAAAAGCATACTCATGAGAAATACTATTGTCATTAGTAATGAGATCTTATGTAGCAGACTTTAAACTCAGGGTAATAAGAAAAGTAAACATTGGGGTGGACAAACTTTTTTTCCCTAAGTGTCTTTGGTATTAATCAAGTCCTTGATGGCCTAAAAGTAAAAATAAAAGCCATAAATCATGTGATGATTGCTTTTGAGGTTAAGGATGAGTGATATTTGTAAAAAATTATGAGTAATTTTATTATATATTTATATGAACATTTTATTCACTAGCTTTACTTGTTTAATAAGTGAAACTATAGTTGTGAAGAAATTTTTTCAAACTTTGCTTTAATTTTAGTAGTATGTTTATTTTTATAGGTATATTATGTTTTGATATTATATCTGCTTTTAAAACATTTATTTTATAGTGCATGTATAAAAAGTCATTTCCACAATATTAAAAAAAAAAATAAAGTCAGATATCATATGACCTAATTTAATAAGCTTGTATTTACAAATGTTACATATAGAGCTCACAAAATAAGCTCTTAACAACCTTTTCAGAATATCCCCAACCCTAGACCAGTTTTTGCTACTGGCATAATCAGTGAGGTGCTAGAATATTCTAGCACTTGCACCTCAATGATAATGACAGTAACATAAACTGGTCTGGAGTTGGGGATTTTCTGCATTGTTAAGAGCTTATTTTGTGAGCCCTATATAAAACATTTTACAATATTATATATATATATATGTATTTGTTTAGAGCTCTTAATTATATATATATATAATAAAATAAATTACTTCCCGTAAAATATAAATAAAAAATATTAACTTAAAAATGAAGTTAAAAAGGAGAAGTTATAAATAAATAAAATAAAAATAAGCTAAACGTTTTCGAGGGTCCATGCCTCATAATCATAGCTTTTTTAAAAATACATAATAAAATATATACAAAGATATATAAAATTAGCACATGTTACGTGAACCATTTCTTCGATATATCAAAGCAAGTGTCTTTTCTATTTATAGAATTAATATATCCATTAATATAGAATGCTTCTTTTATTTTCCTCTTATGATCATTTGATTCAGTGCATAAAATTACAGGATTGGAAGGAATAAAATTGTGTCCAGATTTCATGGAATGCTCCAAAAATACAGAGGATATATTGTTGTTCTTCTAAGCTCTCTTGTAAGTGTACATGTGTTGAGCAAGCCTAGTATTAACAGTAGCTTTAGTTTCACCATAATATACAGCAAGACATTTTTCTTGAGGACATGAAATGGAATAAACTACATGTGGGGTGAATGAATGATTAAAATGATCTTTGATCATAAGAGGAAAATAAAAGAAGCATTCTATATTAATGGAAATATTAATTCTATAAATAGAAAAGACACTTGCTTTGATATATCGAAGAAATGGTCCACATAACACGTGCTAATTTTATATATCTTTGTATATATTTTATTATGTATTTTTAAGAAAGCTATGATTATGAGGCATGGATCCTCGAAAACGTTTAGCTTATTTTTATTATATTTATTTATAACTTCTCTTTTTTAACTTCATTTTTAAGTTAATATATATATATATATATTGTAATGAACAATACACACAATAAAATCCAACACCCGAGAATGTAATTAGATCTATAGCCTAGAATATGAGAGTTTATTAGTGAGGATATTAAGTATATGTGCCTACACAGCTGTTCCATCAGCAGATAGACAAATACTAAAAGAGATGTAACAATAACAATGCTTATTTACAGTAGAGTATAACGGAGTTCAAATACAATTGTTTTTCAAGTGCAATTTCCCTCTGATATATTAGTATATAGTGCCTTTGATATCTGGTAGTTTTAAATATTATTATTTATGAAATTTTAAATGAAAATGTTGCATCATCTCTGAAGATTATCAAGTATTATATTATGTATGATTCTATTACATATGTGCTCCAAGTTAAGATGTGCACACATGGACATATATATATACAATAAAAAAATTATAAATATAACAGTAATTAACTATTATATATAGTCTTTTAGTCTGCAAAAGTACTTTTGGTTAATTCTTTAACCCTCTTCAACTGCCATTAAATTCAAAAAACATAATGGAAGCAAATGTCAAGAACTCAAATCCTATGAATCCCAAATTTTAACATTAGCAACTTGTTTATTAATTATATTCATTTTATTTCTATTACATATGTGCTCCAAGTTAAGATGTGCACACATGGGTATATATATATACAATAAAAAAATTATAAATATAACTGTAATTAACTATTATATATAGTCTTTTAATCTGCAAAAGTACTTTTGGTTAATTCTTTAACCCTCTTTAACTGCCATTAAATTCAAAAAACATAATGGAAGCAAATGTCAAGAACTCAAATCCTATGAATCCCAAATTTTAACATTAGCAACTTGTTTATTAATTATATTCATTTTATTTCTATTATATATATATATTTTAACCAACAACCCTATTTTAACCATCCAGTCAATGCTTTCTTTTCAGTTACAGAATAATTGACTCCTGGTCCCTTAATGGTATGCTAATAAAATATATTATCCCTTGACTACCATCTTCCCGCATTTGTATCAAAGCATCACCTAATCCATATTTGCTGCTGTCAACCTGTACTGTAAAAGTTTTCTTAAAACAGGGTATATCAGATTGACCTGGCTCAAAAATTTCTCTTTGATGCCTTTGAATATGTCATTATGTTTATCCGTTTATTCTCATGGAACATTTTTCTGTAATTATTGCAGGAATGGTTCCATATCTGTTGCAAAGTTCCTATAAAATTTATTATAAAAATTACATAATCCTAAGAATGACTTAACCTGTTTCACTGACTTAGGGTCCAGTAAGTTTCTTATGGCTTGTATTTTATTAGGATGAGGCTTAATCCATGTTTTACTGATCAAGTGTCCTAAAAACTGGCTTCTGTTGCAGCTATAGAACTTTTTTGCAAATTAATGTGGAAACGTTTGTCTTTGCATTTTTGTAAAAACATTTCCAAATGTCTTAAATGCTCTCTTGGGTTTTTCAACACAATTATGACATAATCCATATAAATGGCAATCAAACACTTGATTTCATGTGATAATACTCTGTCCAGACACTTCAACAACCCTGCCCCACTGTTCCTTAAATCCAAATGGCATTCTGTTAAATTGATAAGATATGCCATTATATCTGAAAGCTGTATATTTGTGGTCTTCTGGGTGTATTTTAATCTGCCAATAACTGGCCATCAGGTCTAATGTCGAAAAAATTTCTTTACCATGGAACCGATTTAATAATTTGTTCATTGTTGGAAGCACATTTTGGTCAGGCCAGGTGATTCTATTTAGCTGTCTTGCATCTAAGCATAACCTTACTGATCCATCTTTTTTTCTTCACCATCACCAATGGGTTATTATAAGGTGATGATCCCTTCATTATAATTCCCCATTCTTACATCTGTGACAATTGTTTTTCAACCTCTGTTCGATATTGATGAGGTACCGGATACGATCGTGTCTGATATGGCATGCCCATCTATAATCTTGATTTGATGTGCATATCCTTTAATTACCCTGGTCTATCCAAAAAATTTTCACTATACTTTTCTAATATTTTTTTCACTGTCTTTTCCCATCTCCTTTTATCTGTTTCCTCCTTATTCCATTCTTCCACTTGTGCTGTCTCTGTCTTGCTTCGTATACTACATACTTCTTTTGGCAGTGTCTTTTCTTTTGATTTAAATTCTATTATCTCTCCCTCACATGTGATACTGCCTCTCTATAGTTAATCAAATACTCTGTTTTATGCATAAAATTTGACCCTGATATATCGTTTCGTGTACAAGTCCTTTCAATATCAACAAAACATGTTGTATCTCTCTCTTTCCCACTCTTACTCATATCCATACTTGTTTTGTCTCTTATTATTGACCAATGTTACTAGGGTCTTTCTCACTGATAGAGTTCAAATATCATGGGTTTGTTGTATCATCCATGTGTATACAGTCACAGACATGATTGATCATTTGACTACCAGAGTCAAACAATGCATACACTTCATATTGTAATTTTCAGGAATTTATGGGATGCAAACTTTCTGGTCTCATTATCCCATTCACAAATCAGATTATCTACTCTTTTCATTTCACCTGTCATAGCCTTAATATCTTTCTAATTTATATACTTCATTTGGTTTTTATTTTATTATTTATCTTTTATTAGTACATTTGCTCCTCCTGCTGTCACTTTACCTTATGAGCTACTTTATTTCCATCATTTTGCTTATTTTTTTTCCTACATATGCAAAACAAAAAAAAACACTACTTTTTTTTTGAAACACATTAAAAATATATTTTTCTATTATTTTACTCCTATCTCAGGATGTGGTTATGGTTGAAGCCTTGAGTTGGGTCACCATTGCAACATCCACCATATAATTAGGGTTCCTTTATGAGTTAACTACCCATAGTCAGTGACCAAATTACGTTCAATCTATTTAATTTTTTGTTAGAAAATTTCAGTAAGATTTAATGGATGCAATTATCTTTCCTGGTCACACAACATCCTTTCACTTAATGTAACTATCATAATAATGGTGAAAAGTAGGCCAGCTTTTAATTTATTTGAAAAGGTGGCAGGATTCTGCATCAGAATCCATTGGCCAAACCCCTTTTATTTTTTTTAGTTACGATAAAATTATTCGGAATATTCAGAGGATTGCATTTTCTGTACAGCATTGGCAACTTATTTAATCAAATTATAATAATGGCTAAGTTGTAATGAAATTCAAATAATAACTAAATAACAATGTAAGTCATATTTAAATTTATTAATACAAATCAAAATATTTAATATTATCAAGAGAAGAAAATATAAAAACAAATAGGGATTAAAACTACTGCTAATATTTTATTTTAATTGGTGTAGCTCATGGCAACAGTTTATCACACTTAAGAGTCTAAGAAAAATGATCACTAGTATTGCAATTAATAAGAGTTACTTACCGGTAGGTGGATTTATCTTGGAAGAGATCCACTGTTCAATATTCTGGTAATTCACAAGTCTTCGTGGTTTCATATACTTAGGTAGTTCATGACATCAGGTCAAAAGCAACACCGGCAAAAGAATTTCTTCTACTCACACATCTTAATATGATTCAACATATTAGTAAGAGTAGTTTTGCACACTTTTCATAATTTCTCCACGTTCACCTTTACTTTTTCCTGCAGAAATGAAGATCTAAGAATGCTGTTGCATGATGTGTTTTTTATAGTCCTTATTTATTTTAGTCTCTCTGTGCAACTCATGTTGACATCTCTTAATTTAGACCAAATTTAATGTAATTTATCCTACAAAGTTTTTCTTTTATTTTTGGGTCTCCATCTTTAATTACTGAAGGAATGCTGCGATTTTAATTTATATACTGATAATGGCTTCATGATAAAGGTTTGTTTTATCTCTACAAAAATACAAAGTAGTTTCCCTTTTTGTTTTTATTATATTCTTTATATCTCTTCTCTCTTTTAAATTTCTTTTAGCATATACAATAATATCTACACCCACATTGTTTAAATTAAATTGATCAGATATTTAAATATTTTTATTAGGAATTTATTAATTTAACTTCTAAATTGCCAATGCTATTTGTACTAGGATAAAATAAGTAGAATAAAATGAAACATATTTCCTTATTTTATATTAAATTTATTATATATGTAAGTGCAAAAAAGCTTACATTCTTAAGTGATATATACTCTATCTATTTATCTATTACCAGCTTTAATTTTGCAGCAATTTTAGTAAAAAAATATCAAAAGAACTAATGTACTAGTTAACTGCTTTTAAAAGTGCCACCTAGTGACTACTACTACTACTACTACTACTACTACTACTACTACTATTATTATTATTATTATTATTATTATTATTATTATTATTATTATTATTATTATTATTATTATTATTATTATTCTTTTTTCACTGAAGTGGTGTAAGTACTGATGATGATAATCTCCAAAATAAAGGAACAGAAGTTATAGATTGATTTTACTGGTTTGTATCAGAATGTTACAGAATTGTACTTGTTAATAGAGGAAATGCAAATCCATATAATAGTTACTGTCAGTTAGTAATTTAAGAGATTGTTTCTGCTTTATTTGAAAAAAGTAAGTCAACCAAAAATGAATTATATTATGGGCATTATTCTGAGTATAAGATATAAATGATAAATATCGAAATGTTCAGGAAAATTCTGAAGAAATCAATATTTACTATTCTATTCAAATAATAGTGTTAAAAGGTTACATTTTTTTTCACATTTCTAAATCGATATAACTTAATACCCATTTACCAACCAAGAGTTGAATGGCCATCTGTGTTCTATGTCTTGAATAAAATGTCTAAAATCTATTTGCAACTTTAAAAAAATGCAAAGTTTAATGCAGATTGGACTCTAACTTCAAGTACCTATAAAGTTTAATTCAGCTGAAGAATGAGGTGCATGTATAATTAAAGAGGACAGTCTGCATTGGATGGCAATTGAGATATGGTGGAGTTGCCAAAAACTATATATATATAAACAGCGATCTTATGCAGCAGAAAGCATATATTTATCATCCTTTTTTCTAAATATGTGTTCAAATCCAGACTATCTTAAAATTATTTTAAGAACCTTAAAATTTTTCTCTCACGTACTTGGTTCCAGCCACTCTAATTAACATTGATCAGTAAATGGATATTTATCAATCTTTAATTAAATAAAAAATAAAAATAATAAAAAACCCATTCAAACCTTCATTATCTGGCAAAGGTGATACACTATTCCTCTATCACAGACAGAGAAGTGTTTGCGCTGCTTTGAACTACAACTTAAAAAACTGTTTTACCTGTCGTATTTCTTAACCATATTTGATTAATTTAATGGATTTTTTTAAAAAAAAAATTGAGATATCAAAACCTGAAAAGCGCCTTTATTTTAATAAATAATTTTAAGGTGTTTAAATGATTCTATTGCTCTTTTTCAATCTCTTCAACAGTATAAGAAGTTTAAACGAAAACTAATAAAACATAATCTATTAATAACTTCTAAATGGCTATAGTAATAACATGCTTACTTTCTCCTGTTGGTTTTCAACAAGACAAAGTTACTAATAGAAATAAATTGGTCTGCTTTGCCTTGTTCCAAAACTCATTTATTCTAATTTCAAAAGAGTGGATGAAATCACTCAAGATACATTTCTTTTAGATTAATGTATATACACTGTATATATCCTAAATATTTATTATTTACATTTTTAGAAGATTGCGATTAAAAATTAATTTTAAAAATAATTATTTGAATATTTTTCAATTGAAAATAAAAGAATGATGTTATATATCATAAACGCTCTTGGATTTAAACTTAGATAAGTAAATTATAACATATTAATCATTAGCTTATGAGATTATTAAAAACTAAAAAAAAAAAAGTCGAATGGTTTATTGCCTGGGAATTCATGTTTTAGCACCGGAAGTAATAGTATAAGTCTTCAACTGAACAGTATATTAATATGTCTTTATATTAAACAACGCTGGGCTTTGAGTCTGTTTAATATTAAGAATAATTAAAAACTAGGATGGAATTACAAGGTATAAAAGTGGCAGTCTTTATTATCAATACTCTTCTGACCTGGAGGCGGTTTCGTAATTCATTCTGCAAACGTTTGTATTTTCTTTATTGTTCAAAATACGTTCCATTTTCTATTCAAATTTAGTTCATAACATTTGACAAATTTTTACAGTCAGTGGCAGGAAGTTTGATTTAATAAAATATATCAGAAATGTTGATATAAGATCAATTTAAAGCCATAATTATATTGAAGGATACCACGAAAATATTGCATAGTGACAATTAGTTTCGAACTAACATTGAATAATCATGCTTTGCCTCGGAGGGGCTGGACACGTGGAAAATAAGCAAATATAATATTTATTTGCACTATTTACATAAGGTAATTAATAAAATAGTATTGTTAATGCATTTGAAAGTAAATATACGAAAGATAATGGAAATAGTATTTATTTCTCAAGATTTCTTATTTATGAAAAAACAAATAGTTATGGCACTGATAAATAATTTAGCTTAGAGCAGCTGAACTTAACTTCATCTATATCAAGTGTTTTTATTGATATCCTAAATTTCTGAGAATAACAATATCTAAAACATAATTTAGATAATATATCTAATTTATTTATTTTGTTTATTCAATGAATATTTTACTTGCAGGATACTAGAGGGTTCTAGAGAGAAAAAACACCCAAGTACTCAAACAGTTCTCCACAAAATATTTTTTTTACCAGGAGTCACTAACAGAATATTGATTACAAAAACACAAATATTGTTTTCCCTCCTAACTACCACCTTTAAAAATAAATGTTTTTTCTTTAGTTTTTTACTTTTTTGAAAATCATTTTACTAAAGATTCTATCAAATAGTATATATCTTTCTAATATTTCTTTGTTAATTGTCTTTTTATTAGCAACAATTTATGATATAATTTAATAACCTTTAGAAACTCATATTTTTAGAGCTTTGGGTATATATATTAATTATAATTAAAATAATAAATTTAACGGTTTACAAACTATTACAAACAATCCTTGAAGGAGCATGAATTTTGTTATACATGTAAAAAGTAAAAATAATGGTGATTTAATATCTCCTTCAGTTTTCTTTGATCACAAAAAAACATGTAAATATAAATTTAAATTTGATTTTGAAAATGTAAAAATTCTTCATGAAGACAGAAACCATAGTAAAAGAAAAATTAAAGAGGCAATTTTTATAAACAAGAATAAAATGCATTTAATAAATCGACAAGCTGCTAACATTAAAATACAAGATTCGTGGAATTTGAATTGATGACATTTGCTTCCGCTTTTGTTTTTGAATTTAATGACAGTTGAGGCAGGTTTAAGAAATTAACCAAAAGTACTTTTGCAGATTTAAGGATTGTTTGTAATAGTTTGTAAACTGTTAAATTTATTATTTCAATTATAATTACAATTTTGTTTTTAATTAATGGACGTTTTATTTATTTTATATATATATATATAAAGTATAATAATTATCATGGCTAAATGGGTTTGTAATTAATCATTAAAAAACAGTCAACTCTTAGACAATTCAAATATCAATAACAATCAGCAATTTCAAACTGTTATCAAGGCAACCTCCTTTAAACAATACTGTTGCCTATGGAAGCATATGAGGTTCAGATATTTTCCTCTGTTGGTTGTGGTAGAATAAGTCAAAGGAGACATTGATCAGTACAGAAATTTATGATACACAACATGGTTGGACTCAAATAACTTGAAAACCTGCAGCATAGTAATGTTTGTCACACTTCAGAATAATATGAAGTGTGCAGCAAAGTGGTTTTTGGTATAACAAAGAATATTTATTTTGGTAACATATATTGTTTTTATGGTTTTTTATATAGGTTCATGTTTGAAAAAATCAATACTGAAATATATGCTAGGAAGGTAATAGTTAGAATAAAAGCAAAAAACAAAACAGTCATGGAAAGATAGTAGTTTGATGAATTATATGGTTAGGATGAGGGTCTGGTATAGAGAAACAAAATATTACCAGACACACCGAAAGAAATGTGAATGATGGAAAAGGTTATGGAAAGGCTGCAAGAAATGCAGGCAAATATAGATCCTAAGTTCTAAAATATAGATTTAAAAAATTTCAAAACATAAAATTAAAATAAAAAGTAACTTTGAATTAAAGATGTGAAAGATGTAACTGAACATGGAAGCCAGATTCTAAAAAGAAATTGAAAGAAATAAAATTGTAAATGTAGAGTCTCCTCATGAAGGGTAGATGGAGAGATATCACTGGGCTCAACATAGTATAAATCATTTTGTAAAAATTAGGCTTTTCAAAAATCAGGCTGGGGAAGCTGCAATGGAATGTATAAATACTTTACAGAAATATTTTAATATAAATCTCATGTCCAAAAAGAGCAAGTTAGTGATAGCTTGTAATCTTCAAGGAGATGCAAAGATTAAAGTCGAATTGACTACTTCACCAACCTTTCAAAAATATAAAGAGGTCATAAATGGATAATTTTTGATCAGAAGAATGCATGTAAATCATCAGATACCACTTCATGCTGGAGTTTAAAGTTGACAGTGGAGAGGGGTACTGAAAAGATACAATATAACAGAGAGTCATAATTTTCCCTTGAAAATAGAGTATATGTTGCTAAGGGCAGGTAAGAAGTCTACAGAAGATGTGGATAAATTATTAAATGTGACTGACATGAGTGCACTCAATTAACAGCCTAAATTATTGGCCAAAATACCAAAGGCAAAAACGCTATGGATGCTAGAAATAATAGGAAACATTAAACATGACATGGAGAGATAAATAAAGACAGGGAAAGAAATAGAATAGTGAAAATGACACTTTGTCTACAGTATAAAAAGAAAGGTATAGAGAAATGGAAGGAAGCTATGACAAATCATGCCATGTTTTAAGATTGGAGAAAGAAAAAAGGGAAACCCCAAAGTGATGAAGCCAAAGAAATTATTGAGAGCACCATGTTACACCTAACAGATATTTCCCAATGTAAGATTAGCATTCAAAGGAAGAATGGTAGATGCATTGGTAGATTCTAGCAGTAAAATTTCAATTTTGGAGCAAAGGTAGTCAGAAAATATTAAATCATCAAACTAATATATAAAAACTGCCATTAAACTCCATATATGTAACCATGGCCACAAATATAAGGCAAAACTATCACCAAAACAAATTTGGGCAGAATTGCAAATTAATGAAGGATGGATATCACATGTATTTTTAATCATGGAGGATTTTATGTACAACATGTTATTAGGGTCTAATTTTTTCATAAAGATAAGTGTATTCTAAATTATGCTAAGGGACAAATCATATGTAATAATAAAGTTCTAATGTTTTTTTTTTATCACCAATTGATATCAGATACCACAATAACTTAAAAGATTAATGAATCTAAATTGGTACCAATGAGTGAAAAGAAGTATTAAAGTCCATTCTTGAAAAATATAATGTGGTATTTTCAGACATTCCTGAAGTCATCAAAGATTTTGAGCAGAAAATTATATTGACTCAAGGTCACCCATTTCACGCAAATTCTTACCCAATCCTGCACCAATATAAGGAACAAGTGGAGTAACAATTCAAGCAACTGATAACAACTCAAGCAACTGATGGAGTGGAGTGTCATTTCAAAATGGCTTTTTGCAATATTTTAATCTTTTGGTGGTGATCAAATAAAAAGATGGAACAGTCAGGCTATGCCTTGATGTAGGGAAGTTAATGAAGTAACAGTTCTGTATTGTAATATTTGTCCACCCAAGCAGCAACTGTTAATGAGATTTAAAGGAAAATGGTTTTTATTCTACTTTTGAACAAATGTCTAGTTATTGCTGAACAAATTCTATCCTGAGGATCATCAATATTATGGCATTGCAGGATGATGGGTGCTTGTATCAATTTCCAATTGAATTGGATCACTTTTAGTTTAATAAATAATGGGGCTGAATTGTTACAATGATTAGATTAGATTCTATCTCTTGAAGTCAAATAAATAGTGATTTTGTACATAGATGATGTAACTGTGGCATCTTCTATGATAGTAGATCAATGGATCATGTAGAATTATTCCTTTCTGAATGTATGAGAAAAGGAATTGAAGTCAACCTAAAAAGTACATTGATGATGAGTGAAATAAGCTATCAGGAAATTTGATTCCATCCTGATAAACTCATTGCCATTAAAGAAATTTCTTATATATCTAAATCTAAGAAATAGATCTGTTCCTTTTTGGGATTATGTAATTTTTATAATAGCTTTTATGATCAATTTGCAGACAATATATAGATAGCATTTTCTAAGGTTATTGAGAAAAAATGCTCAATGAAAAAAGAGTAGGGGTTTTGAAAAGATAAAATTGGATTTTATGAAGCATGGAATGGTTTTTTTTTGGGATTTTACAAAGTCATTCATTTTAAAAAACTGACTGTGGTAGATATAGATTGGAGATAACCTTATCTCAAATTCAGGATGGCAATCAGATACAAAAACTGGATTTCATAAGCTGATTGCTCAAAAGCCCCAAAATCAATTATACAATAAAAAAAGCTTTGGCAATAGTTGGCATTTCAAAAATTTAGGTTACATTGCTGGAATCAAAAGAGATTATCATTACTGATCGTAAGAGTTTATAGTTTCACAGTTATTTGACAAATAGCTGGCTTGTGAGATGGAGCTTATTCTTACAGGAATTTAATTATATGATTTGAGTATTATAAGGAATCCAAAAATATTATAGTGGGCATTCCAGTACAATTCACCCCTCAACATTTAAGTGTTGAAAATATTTACATAGCAAATATTGCATTGAGAGCTGATAATAATGGAAGAAGACTTGGAGAAATTGGCAATATGACAGCATGTAAGATGGATGGTTAAAACAGGTAATTAGCAATTAGAAGATGGTATCAGAGCATGAAAAAAGGGTAGGACAGCCAATTAACTGATATGGGCTAAAAAAAATCAGTACTTCAATATAAAATCCATGAAGGTATGAGTGAAGATTGGTTATTTTATACCATATGAGAGACACCCTTATCATATATATTCATGTTAATATGGGCACTATGGCACCCATAAAACAGAGCATTGAATCAAGAAATGGTTTCATAAGCCCATAATGTAATAAAATCATTTCTGTAGTCAATAACTGTGACATTTGTCTGCATGTCAAACCAGTAGACAAATATCTCAGTCTAATGACATCAATTATATCCAGAGACATGTCAAGAAATGATGGCGATTGATTTTTATGGCCTCTTACCTCCTTTAATTATAAAAAATATTTGATTGTAATGTATGATTTGTTTTTTAAATTCATGGTGAGTTATGTTGTGCCTCAAGCCACTGCCTGTCTTACTATAAAAGTATTGGATAGTATACATTTGCTTATGGTAGAAAACCAGAAGCACTCTTTTCTGATCATGTAACACCAGTCATGTCTTAAAGAATGGAATAGGTTGTTTAGAAACAGAGATTAAGCATGTTTTAAATTCTATCGGAAATTCTCATTCACATCCATGCAAATGTGTATTGCAGGAGTTACAATGATCATTTAGGATGTATATGGCAACTAACCATCAGGGTTAAGTCAAATGGGCCAAGAAAGTGATAATATAAATTGGTGAATGAACAAATTGAGTGGATTTTCATTTACTACATTACATTTAGGCAAACAGCCCAAAACTGTTCAAGGCAGCTTTACCTATGATTAAAAAACAATAAACAGAGAGGCAGATTGTGAGGGGTACATTCTACTTTAACTCAGATGAGTAAAAGGAGGAGTTAATGATTAGGAGTTTTTGTTTTGAAATACATGATAAAGTTATGATAAAAATTCCCCATGTGAGTGATCTCAATAGAAAGCTTTTAATGTATATGAAGGTCCATTTTTAATAAGATGCCAGGGTAATAATGCTTTCTAGATGGATATTGGGCAAGAAATAAAAGGCAATCTTAACATTCCTTAAAACTGACATCATAAGTGCATCATATGCCTGATGATTATTTGGTGATAAAAGAGAAAAGGAAGAATAGCAAGAGAAGGTAATGGGAGTCAAAGCAAGATTAAATCAGATGCAACCATAAAGTTTTTTGTGTGTTGTCACTATTGGATCTCTGATAATCATATGTAGAATGTTATTATAGTTTACAAAGACCATAGAATGAGTAAAAGATTATTGAATGGGTAATTGAGTCATTAAAATGTATATCACCATTATCAGCAGGGGTATTGTGATAGGGATTAAGATTTGTACCCTTTACAAGGTATAAAGTATTTTAATATAAATAAGTTTCAGCCAAATATAAGATAAAAAGGGCTTGAAATAATTACAAAGTTGTCTGTGGATCAAAAGTTGTTTGTAAGCATGATATAAATTATATCTTATTTTGGCATTTTGTTTTATTGTGATACAAAATTTTCTTTTAAAATTTAGAATGTTTTTTTTAAAGATAAAACTTTTTTAAAATTATATTTAAACTTTATAAAATAAGAGAAGAGTGTCACTAATTCATATACTAAGAATAATTACCTGAGCATTTTGTTAATTAGTATCAGGTAATTACATATGAATTTTTGTTAAATGGTATGTGGAATGTGACTAATAATAACATTTTTGTTTTTATTTTTATTGAAATAAAATGATAAGGTACATAGGTATCCTGTAATGGAATGATTAATAAGATTTTTAAACAATCTTATCAATGTAAAATAAATCATATACTGATTCAATGTACAAGATTTTTCTTTTGTTCATAGATGAATGAGGCAATCAAATCTTATTAAAAAAGTTTGTAATTATATGCTATTTAACTACTCTGCTGTTAAATACAGTTAGATTTTGCTCCATTTTAATTCTCATTTGTGTTATTTATAGTTTATGGGCATTGTTTGTGCCATTTCTTGGTCATTTTGGTCACTATTTCTTCATTTTAGGCTTATTTTATAGGAAATTTGAAATTTAAAATTTTAATTCTGAAAAAGTCTGCATGTAGTAATATATTTTAGGGGGAAAGTCAATTTTTATTGCTGCATATTGATGTATAGGCCAGCCTCTTTTCTCTCATTGGATGGCTGCCAACTCTGAAAATTGTGCCACAGGTGTTTGTAAATGACAAAGTCAGAAATCTAAACAAAATGTTTTACACATTCATAATTGATTTTGAATGTAAATAAATATATTTATCATAACGTTTTACATTCATAATTAAAATTTTACATTACTCTATTGAAGTATAAAGTTTATTCAAAAAATTTTAAATTTTACAAGGAAAATAAGTGTGGGGAAGTGACCACTCTTCAATCCAAGTGAATAAGATTGACCACTACTGAGCTTAATTTGATTATCAGGCATTTCTAAATGACAAAATCAGAAATCAAATTAATGTGTTTTACATGTTCATAATTGATTTTGAATGTAAATAAATATATTTATCATAATTGTTGATATTTAGAATTAAGATTTTACATTGCTTTATCAAAATATAAAGTTTGATTTAAAAATTTTTTAATTTTACAAAAAAAAAAGTGTGGGAAAGTTATCGCTCTTCAAGAAAAGTGAATAATGTTGACTGCTACAGAACTGAATAATGAGACACCAGCATTTACATAGATTAGTTGAAACATAATTCTTATGTTTTATGGCTGGCTATTTTAAAAATATTTTTCTTATATTTTTCTTCAGTTATTAACATTATTTTTAATTTTGTGTTACATTTAACCAATTTGAATATAAAATTATTCAATTTTTAGCAGCTGAATTGAAACAATTCTGTGTATTTTAGATAAATATTTTATTAATAGAAATCAACTGGAAATCAAACTAATGAATAATAGTTCTCAGATTTAAGTAATGGACCAATACAAAAATTAGACAAAGGTTTTACAAGTTGATGTTGACATCAAAAAGGTTAATGATTGTAGTATAAAGAAAATGAACGTTTTTTTGTATTAATTTTGTACAAGATAAAAAAAAGATAAAATGTTAATACTGACCACCTGAATGATGAGTCAGCATTTTTCTTTTATGTAAGGGAAGTATAAAAAATAACAGATATATACTTTTGCTTTATATGGGTGTCTCTTTGGCTGCTATTTCTTTGTTGTATTTATGTTTTCTGGTAGGAAGAAGAATAAACTTCTGTGGAGAAAAATTGAGATTTTCACTGAATGCTAAAGTGAAAACTTAAATTACACAGAGTTGAAAGAATTAACCAAGGGTTTTTGATAGAAGTAAACAGAGAAAAAGCAATTCTTGTAAATAAGTATTTTATGCCTGGTAAAATATATGTGCATTGTGAGTGAGATATACATAATTAATTACCAAGTAATAAATATAATGGAATAGAGAAAACAGAAGTATATCAAATTTGTCATCTGTATTAGCCATGTGATTATGTTATTTCTGTTGATGTGTCTGATGTTTAATTTGCCAAAATGGAGTCCAGTGTAAACAGTAGATGAAAAAGGCATTAAAGATTCATGTGAACTATAAATACATGGATTGCATGTTGTCAAAAGTTAGTCTAGAATTCATAGAAGAACAAGATTGCCTTTGATTTTAAAAGATATGAACATTATATGGTGAAAGGCACATAAAAATTGCATATATATATATATAGAGAGAGAGAGGGGTAAGATTTTGTTGTTATAATCCTGGGTAATGAGATGAACATTTATCATTTATTTTGCTTTATTTCAATTTGTGGTTTTTTTTTTATAATATTAATTTCATAACTGATTGTGAAATTTTGTTTTCTGTTATTTCTTTATTATGATATGAATAAAAGAATGTAAAAGGCTCATATATACGCGTGTGAATGTACGCCGTTTCACAGTTATAGATATATATGCACGAAGGGTAAATGAAAAAAAAAGATTTTAAATAAACTGGATGATTATATTTATTGTAGAGCTGGCTAGTAGTAAAAGGGAATTTATTGTATAAATAATTCTTTATTTTATTTTTTATTCAGATTTCAGTAAAGACATATATAAAATATGTATTTGGGGAATATTGTAATTTTGTCAGATTTATTATTAATTGCTTGTTTACCGAAATTACATTTTAGAAAAAAATGTTTTGAAATAAATTGAATTAATTAAATATATAGTTTGGCGGTCAGTCCTTTCCATAACTTGTAATTAAATATTATAAGTGAATATTGCCAAGGATTAATAACATTCTGCGTCTATTTTCAATTGTTTATGAATACCACTTACACTGAGAGTTAGAATATGATGTTGAGTTAGTATAGAGCAGGGGTGGCCAATTTTTGTATTCAAAAATCTACTTTTTATTTTAAAAATGTTTTGCGATCGATTTGTTGTCATAGGCGATCGACTTGTCATAGGCGTAATCTAAGTGGAGGAAGGTGTGAAATACATACCATTTTTATATATTTACCTAATAAAAAATAACAATTATTTAACGGGCAAAAAAACTCATGTCGGGGGGAGGGGGATTAAAGCAACATGAGTAATTATTAACAATATTTATTAATTCAAATTAGCTACATTAAATCAAGATTTAAAATATAGTGAATTTCACCTGTCCAGAATTGAAAAAAAATTAGAACAAAAACAAAAATAACAAAAAAACTTGAAAATCTTGACTTAATTTGTTTCACTCGTTACCCGACAGCTCTTACCAGATTGGCCTCGCGATCGATCAAAAATGGCTTTGCGATCGACCGGTAGATCACGATCGACTTCTTGGAGATCTCTGCTATAGAGGATTGCCAAACTGGGAGTTAAAGCGAGTTTTCTTTATATGTATTTCCTCATATTTAGTTTAGAATTGACACTTAAGGCTGATAAAATAATTTGACCTTATAAATATGCCTTGAGTAAGTTGAAGCAAAATATGTATTAGTTTCCATATAATTATAGATACACGCAAGATGGCTGGGAAATTTAACTAAATAACATTAGTTCTGTTATCTTTATTATATAAATTCAGAATAGAGAAGTTATTATTTTTAATAAAGACCTTTAAATATATATATAAAATAATATTTTCGATTGAAGCATTTGAAGTTCGGATATTTTCCACAGTCTGTTATGGTAGACTAAATCACACAGAAACGTTGACCGGTATAATATTGAGTAAATACTTACGTCTAAACCTGAAATATTGCATTAATTTTTTTTTTCCAATTTCATCTTGACATCTTTTGAATTCTGAAAAAAATATTAGTAGTTATAAAAATTAAATATATATTTTATATTTATTAATAAAAATATCATGGAAATAAGAAAATTATACTTGAAATTATATATTCAATTTTCTAAATAAGTAAAAGAATAACGTTTGTCTTAACTATCAAAGCAATACATTTTTACTTAACAGTCCCTATCTTGTATGAGAGTATTGTAGTGAAAATTACCCTACAGAAATATTAATCATTAGTGAATAATCTCTAGTCTATTAAATGACCAATAAAAATTTTTAATATATTTCCATTAACTGATTTGTGTTAAAGTTGTAAGGACAGCAAGTAGTAATTTGCTATTTATGTATACTGAACAATGATAAAAATATGTATAAGAGATTATGATTTGGACCAACTGATGAGTTCTGGTTCAGCACAAAATATGCATATTGGGAGTCATGCATTTTTTTCACATGTCTTTGGTCCTATACTTATAATTACATCCTTCCACAAAATGTTAAAAGTGGATAGAAACCACCTACCTTGGGTGAGGGTGCTGTAATAAAAATTACACTACAGAAATATTTTTCTTTGTTGAATAATTTCTAGTTTATTGAATGACTAATAAAAAATATTAATATACTTTTATTAAATAATTTGTGTCAAAGTTATAAGAACAGCAAGATTGGCACATCAGTTAATCTGTAGTAATTTGCTATATATATATATATATATATATATATATATATATATATATATATATATATCCCCCCCCCCCCCCGGGCCCAAATTGGGCGACCATTCAGAGTCACCATATATATATATATATTAAAGAATGATAAAGATATGTGTAAGATTATTATGGTCTGGGCCAACTGAAAAGTGCTGACTCCAAACAATGAACTAGTTAAATATTGAAATACATTTGCATAAATAAATAACTTATAACAAAGTTATCATTTTTAAAGCTATGAGTATGGAATCCAAAGTTACATCCCAAAAGCGCTAAGCTTATAAAATCTTAAAGATTAAATAACTACAGCTTCACTAATATGTGCCAAAGAGTGCATAACTATAATTAATTGAAGTATATTAATATTTTTTATTAGACATTCAATAGACATAATTTATCCAATAATGAATAATATTTCTATAGTGTAATTTGCACTATACCAATCTCACACAAGGTAGAAATGAGTTTCTACCGACTTTAACACATGTACAAATGTATCAGTCTGTTGATAACTTTCAAATCTTGCAATGTCATTAAATAATGTGTAAACAACAACTTTGACAAACTTAAGTGAAAAACAGATCCATATGCACATTACAGCATGACATTTTTGCAAGGTTTAGAAAGTTATCTATCGGCAGACTGATACATTTGTGAAATGTCTAATTAATAATAAATGTCACTCAAAATTTGATTAACTTTAATATATATATATAAGGTGCAAAATATTATTTTACCAGATTATATATAGTAGTGGATCTAATCTAGACAATATAGCTTGATTTTAATAATGTTGCTAGTTAATGAAACAACTAGCTTAATCAATGATAGTTTTATTTAAAATTTCCTTTTAAATACCATTCATTCATTCTACTTCAGAGCCATCTATTGGAATCTTGAGAAATCAATGGATACCATATTGTATAGTCTATAATATCCCTAACCTCAAACTGACTTCTGGCTTTTACCTTATGTCATTGAGGACTATGTTATTATAGAGCTATATCATCTGGAGACAATGTTTATTCAAGTTTACAATATATGGCTTTACTGTAGTATAAAAATAAAGGTTTTAGAATATTATTGTTAGTATTATCTTATTAAAGTAGGATTGATCTAACCACAACAATTATCAAACATTTTATTAAATTCAATCCGAACACAAGGTCTGTAGCAAATTTGAATTTATTTATTTTTCACAAAGACTAAATAAACAATTGTACTACTATTTGTTCTTAGAATCATGTGACATTCAGACCCTCCAATGACAAAATGGTATTATATAGTCTTCTAATATAATTATTTTAGAAAAAAAAGATTTAGTGTTTTATTAGATTTATCAAGACAAAAAGTCAAGCGTTGTTAGCCAAGAGATCAGCACAGCTGCCTTGTAAGCATGCAGTTGGTTGCAGACGGATGTTGTGGGTCATCTCCTGGTCGATGCTATGACATATGGAAAAAAAAATCTCTTTGTCATCTTCATTTAAATTTTATTAATATTTTTTATTACTTTTATTAAATTGTTTTGTGCAAATACAAAAAATATTCTTTTCATGTAAATAAATATGATTTATTTTAATTTCCTTTATTTTCATTACACCAAAATTTTTTATTATAAATAATAAAATAAAAAAATTTAATGAAAGAGGTTTGTTTTTTTTTTTTTTGGTTAAGTGGTTTTTATTAAATTTTTAAAAAAAAAAAAGGTTAAGGTTAAAATTTATGCTATTCTTTATTTTCTTAGTTCATCTTTTATGTCAATTCCATTTTATCACAACTATCCATCAATATAAAAACTCAGACCTCTCTCCCTCATAGTTTTTAATTTTGTATCAATATGTCTTCATCTTAACGCCATCATACCATAACCATCCATAATTCAAAACATAAATTCTCTTTTCACTTTGGGGATGTATTTTACAATCAACTTTTGCTTGTTAGGAGAAAAATAGCAAAGTGCTAACACTGATTCGGAAATTCGGGTGTTTGATAATTCAAACTTATCTGATAAGTGAACATATCTAATAATAAAGAATAATCTAAGATTCTGTGTTGATGGATAATGATGATATGATAGAGATTAGATGGCGGACTCACTCATAAAAACAAACATTTTGAAATTATTGCCAAAATGTCTTTACAGTATATTATTTAATTAAAAGCAAGACATTTTTGTTAATAATTTTTTCTTTGTAAAATTGTTAAATTATTTGATTTACATTTATTTTTAGCTATAAATATTGAAATTATAAATACTATTCTTTAGTAAAATTTATTCCATGTAGTAATTAACATTTTAGTTTAATAAAGATTGTTTATGTATAAACAGAATAAAGTTTTACTTAAAACACAAATTATATTTTAATATTCTTTTTTTTTACATAAAATTTTTTATTTGATTGATATTTATTTTTAGATATTAACATTTAAATTATAAATGAAACTTTAATCAAATATAATTATTTAATATATTTAAAACTTTTGACTATAAATACATAACATATAAAAATAAGTATATATAATTATTATATAACAATGTTAAGATGTGTATGTAATTTAGAGCAAAGAAAACCAACTTTCTGCTTCTGCAATATGAATTCACAACACTCCATATCATTAAATGTTTTAAAAAAATGGGTATCCCTCATTAATAGTAGAGTTTAAGAATTGGAGATTGCTCCTCCAAATATTTATTGGAGTGGACTATTGTCTAGTTGTAGTGCACGAGGAGAAGAATGGATTTTTTTCATGTAAATCACATATATATTAATTCTGATATTCTCACGTATAAATGAATTCATTGTATTATTTCCAGGAGCTCCCATGTAGTAAAAATATAATAACTGAATAGATGGCATACCTTCCTTAAACTTTTTTTTTCTCAAATCATAAGAATGTGTGTGGTGATGTTTAAAATCGTTATTTTTTCCTTTGTTATTTTTTCATCATTCTCAAATTCTATTGGTTGAGAGGTTTTAAAAATGTTTTATCCTCCAATAGCTTTTTCCAAATATTGTTAATTTTTTTCAATTCACATTTTTCATTTATGCTCTTAGACCTTTTGAAAATCTGTATAGTGTACCTTAGCAGCCTCTGGCTATATTGTCCAATTTTTACTAGAATATGTGTTATATTTAAATTGATGTCATGGTTAGTTAATTTAATATGTGAATAAATGGCTGATGAATTGAATTTTTCTTTAACTATCAAAATGAGATCTTCCTATTTTATGTTTATTCTGTGCTTGGTTTGTCCAATGCATGACTGTGAACAAACTCTACTTGGAATTTCATATACACCATGACACTCCAAATGAAGTTTATCATTAGGCATGGAAATACTTCATTATTTTTTTCAATGTAGTATAAACTGTGCTGACATTATTTTCCTTTAAAGCATTACCATTTTTATCAGTTACTCTCTTTATATATGGTAGAACTGTCTTAATTGCTAAAGTATCAAATCCTTTTGTCTTCTATAAAAGGCCCTATTATTTATCCTGTGATCAAAGCCATTATAAAAAAGCATTTTTTAGTAGCAGAGATGTCTTGTTAGAAATGGCTTGCATCAGAAATTCTTTTAGTTCTATGTAACAATGTCTTTGCCACTGAAAATAAGTGTGCTGGATAATGTGATAAGAAGAAAAATGTAGATATCTTCCAGTGTGTGTTTCCTTTCCTTTAATTAAAACATTTATGAATGGCAGTTGGTTATTATTTTCCACTTCCATAGTAAATTTGATGTTGTTATGAAAAGAGTTTAAGAAATTTAAAAATTCATCAAGAGTATGTTTACTATGAGGCCAAATACAAAGAGACCATCAACATATTTCAGCCATACAAATGTTTTTTAACTGCTGATATCAAAATTTTTTTTGACAAGTTGTCCATAAAAATAGAAGCTAATTCTGGAGAAATCAATGAATTCATAGGTAAATGTGATGTTTGTTTATATATATCACCATCAAAAACAAAAAAAAATGTATTCAATAAGTAATGTTTAATCAAATTCACAACAAAATCAGGCAATTAAATATTTTTCAAAACTTCAAGAGCTTTTTTTTGTAGGTACACTAGTAAAAATTGAAGCAATATCCAAATTTACCAAAATATCACTTTTAGATAATTTTAATATCTTGGATAAATTCAAGAATATGATTCACATACTTAATGTAAGATGACATTGCTGTTAAATGTGAATGTAAAAGTGATGATATAAAACAAGCTAACGTCTGTGTGGGTGAACCAACTGCACTTATCTGTCTCAGTAAAATATCTGGTTTATGGATTTTTATCAAACTGTATAACTTTGGATAAAAAAAGATTTCTCTCCAGATGTAAGGTATATCTTAGTTTGTAAATCTAAATAAGTAGCATAAACTACTGCTTTTGTTTTCTTTTCAAGATATGTCATAGGATCTCCATAAATTTTGGTACTTACGTATTCGTCCTGTAACATATTAAACCTGTTACGCCTTTGCACATTTATATCTATCTGCTGATAGCTTTCTATAGTAAATTAAGAGGTACTGAAATGTTTATTAACAATATAGTTTAATTTTTATCGTAGAAAAAGAAAAATATTTAGTACTAATTCCGTATTTATTTTATTACAAATATTTGACTTTAAATTCTTATTTCTATAAAGTTGAAAATGAGTAAAAAAATGAATTCTACCTTGAAAGTTAACATTAGCCATATATAAATAAGGTTGTATCTACATTTGAGTTATATTGTGTTTCATCCTTGTTTGAAAATTATATATATATATTGTATTGTTTGAGTAATCTAGTAAGTAAAAAGGAATTGAAATATTTATTAATAGCGTATGACTCATTACTTATTAAATCTTAGAAAAACACAATACTGTATTTAAATTATATATAACTACAAAGCGTAATTATTTTAATATTTTTATAATACAAATGAGTGTTTATATTATAAAAACGATACGTATATTACAAATTGTTTAAGTGCAAATCCAAAGTGTGTTTAGGATTTTAATAAATTAATTTGTTTTGCGATGTTTGTAGATGAGATTTTGAAGCAGAAATATTGTTTAGATGTCGAAATAAAATATAGGGAGATAATAATTTAAATTGTTTTCTATAAAATATTATCCATTAAGTAATAAAGTTTATTCTATTGCTAATAGTGTATTATGTATGAAACAGGAGTAAATAAAAAGCAATTAATAAAATTCCGAATAGCCAATAACAATAGCTTTAACATTTTAAATAGAAACATGTGCAGTATTCAAAAATATTGTAGTGTTATATATACTACTTGGAATAATAAATTTACTATTATTATTAAATCTTGAATTTGTCTCATTTTATTAAAGAAAATTATTTTTTTACTTTATAAATAAACCAAAATATTTTACTTATATAGTATATAAAGGTAAATAACGTCTTGATGCTAATAATTAAAGTGTGGGCCAGTTGCTTGGAAGGCAACTATGCTAACCGCTAAGCCACCAACAATTGACAAAAATAATTTAATTTCAAAATACTTTGCTCATTCATAAGTTGGATACCGTCAAACCTTTTTTAATATGTAGATGCATCTTGTGGAAAAAATTAAAACAAATCATCAAAATGAAAATTTTTGCTGGTATATGTAATTTGGGTCCACACTTAATAGTATATAGAAGCAATAGCACACAGAAACATAAAACACGCACACATATCCTCAAGTTCTAGCTAATATTTACTAGCTATACCTAAAACAGACTACACATATACAAAAGAAAAACAGAGAAAATACAGCAATTTACTCTAAACTTTATTATTTAAAGTTAATTACTTAAAAAAAAAAACAGTAAACCGTGATTAAGTTAATTTATTTTTATTCGTAAAAGTCATTTACAAAACAAAAAAAAATCGTTTACTTTTCAATTTTCTCATACGTGTATGTTTATATATATATTTAATAATTATAAGTGTCAAAGATAAATTACTAGTGTTTCTAACTATTAAAACCCTAGGTAGTGAGCTAGAAGCGTTTTTTTTTCTCAATATAATTTTAATATATCAGCACTAAAAAGATTAATGCACTGTTAAATATGGAAGAAAATAACTGTAATTATTTTTCTAATCTTTTGATAAAATTTTATAAAAATCAAAAAGCAATGCTTAATCTGAGTAAACTGATTTTAATCTATTTTATGACACTAGATCTAAGGAATATGCAATTTTCTTGCGTTGGACATTGTCATAAAGAAATGTTTAATTTAAATTAATTATATTGGAATTTGAAAATTATAGTGCAAAAATGTCTTATCTGAAACTATTTTTGGTAAATTGTTTCTGGAAGTAAAAGATTTTAGAAATTTAAAGGAGAACAATGATAGGAGCGCTATAATAGCCTCCTGAACTTTATAAAAAGATTATAATTATTATGGTCAAAGAAGAAGAACTGAAAATCTCTAACTTGTTTTAGTATGTTAAGGCAGTTTTTGAAATTTGCTGCCTGTGTTATTCCTTTTGCTGAAATAAATTAATCAAGAATGTCCTTTAAACCAATATCAGAATTTTTGTTAGACAATATGCATTGCTAAGTTTTCAAAAACGAACTTCTTTCTTCAAGCAATAACCCCCATCCTCAGACGAAGCCAACTAATTAGAGAAAACTGACTGACTGCCCTGATAAAATACCAACTTTGCCATGGATCTTTAACCATATCCACAAGAAAAATCATGATTGAATTTTCCACAAAGAGTACACATTCATTTTAAAACTTTTATAAAAAGAAAAGGTTTGCTGCTCCCCAAACTTTTGGTAAATTAATGTGAACTTTGATTGTAACTCAGTAATCCAAAAATGACATTTCATTTTGTTTTGGTCACTATTGAATATAGTTACTGTTTTATTAATGGCTTAAATTTAACCTAAATTTATTGAAATAGTTAAGGCTTTACTTCATTAGCATTTAAAATCAAGTAATATATATATATTAGCTCTGCACACAGATAATGAAGCTATTCAATGTACGTAAAATTCTCAAAAGTTACCGCCAAGTGCTTTCAGGAGAATTTATAGTCTCATATTCATGGCAACTTGTATTTGGTTAATAACTATAATATTAATGCAAATTTTATGCAAATTCATATGCAGATATTATGTGGACCATTTTCAAGACAGAGAATTTGTTTTATGTTCATGCACAACAGATAGTTATTTATAGAATTTAGTTTTTTTTATTGTTAAACTATGGTATAATTAAACATGAATGAAAGAAGTCTTTTAAATGTATACATCTGAAAGTGAAATACATGGTATATGTTTAAGTTTTTTTATATATATAATTATTTTAGAAATATATTTTCTACTTTGACAGTATTAATGATTGCAGAGATACTTATAATGGATTATTATTTATTTATTTTTTATATTTTAGCAATAATTTATATAAATTTAAAAACACTATTATACAAGCAGAAGAGTTAATATGGTCAATGTATTTTATGTAATTTACCAGACTATCAGTCAGACCAAGATTGTATATAAAAATACATACTGCAGCCATTTTCCCAGACCACTGCACTCTCTCCACAACTGCAAGAAGCAAAATACCTCTCTTGTGGATATTTTTATTGGTACTGATTATTATGCTCTCACAGCCTTTTTGACTTAAAAGAACTGCCTCAAACCCAGACTGACACATTCAAGTGATAAATAACATTGAGCAATCGACATGTTTTCATGACCCAACTACACCTGGGCTTTGTTTTATGTGGATTTATTTAATGCAGTTTTGAAGTTATGCAATTTATGTTTCTTCTTAATATCTTTGTATGCAGTTTTCTTTTATGTGATAAAAATTATTAGATCAGAAGTTGAGCTTTGATAATCCATTATTACTTTAAAATATTATAAATTTCATGCATGCATGTCATATTTAAAGAAATAGCGCCTTATCAGAGTTCGACTTTCATCTAATAATTTCAATATTTTCAGCGCTTTATAACAGTACTGTAATAGATTTTATGCAATAAAGAAGTTCATAATTCACTTAAAATCAGAATTTCCCCATTTTATATACACACATTAAATTTTACAAAACTATAATGTAAATCTGTTCAAACATTATAGATGAACAATACTATGTATGTAGTTGTTTTTACATTTTAAATCACGTTCTATTTTTGCTTTTATAAAAAGAGTATGTCATCAATTAGTCATTTAGTGTCTGCAAGTTTATTTTTAAAAGGTGAGTAACAGTCATGGGTACAATTAAATTTGACAATTAAAATCTGATTTTTAATTGAAATTAACAATTTAAAAATTATGTAACATGATCCGAAATTAAGGTGATGTGAAACAATGAAATTTGATTTTTAAACGGAATTGAAAAATTAAAAAATTAAAGACAAAAATAAGAATTTAATTTTTAATTGTTAGTTTTAATTAAATTTTGCCCAACAGTGGTGAATCAGTGTCTTTTTATTATCATAAGTCTAAGTTTTTATTTTTATTTTAAACTTTTAGTTTACTCTAATGGGGAGGAAAAAAACACCCAAGAAAATTAATTTCTTTGGGAACAAAAATTTCAATTTTAAATTGCTTAGCAAAATGGGAAGGATCAACAGTGATTGGAAAATGTTTTAGTTGTATTTCCTCTTGACTTCATTTAAGGAGACGCTACAGTACCTCACATCATATTACATCATGATGAATCTGATGTCTCAAATAGCGATAATGATTAAAATACCATACATGTATAAAAAAATGTAAATTACACATAAAAATATATTGTTTTGAATAAAATTAAATACTGTAGTTAATAAAAAAAGTTTGTCTTGTATTAATTTTTTCCAAATTTGAAATTTTTTATTAATCATATTTTCTTTTCTTTTTTTTTTATGCGAATTTTAAAGTAATTTTATGATGTTGCTTTGCCTTTATGTGATTTTTGGAAAATTACAGTATGTAGCCCCCATTTTTCAAGGTATGTTAAGTCTATTTTTGTGCGATTTCTTTTGTGCACATTTTCTGAGGAATCTATCTACCACATAGAATGAGATCCAGGTGTATTCATTATAAAATCACTATTTTCATCAATAATAATAATAATAATAATAATAATAATAATAATAATAATAATAATAATAATAATAATAATAATAATAATAATAATAATAATAATAATAATAATAATAATAATAATAATAATAATAATAATAATAATAATAATAATAATAATAATAATAATAATAATAATAATAATAATAATAATAATAATAATAATAATAATAATAATAATAATAAAATTCCATATAGTTATAAAAAATCATTTTAATCACATGAATAAAAAATTAAAATGCAAATTTCACAATGTTCATAAATAATAATAAAAAAAAATTTCAGCAATAATTATAAAACTAAAATGCAATTTTCAAAGTTATACTTATCTAATCATGTGACTAAAAAATGCATGCAAATAATTTAAATTAATATTTGTTATCACAATTTGGTCAATATTTTAAAAATCAAATTTATGTTTGCTATTTTATTAAGCAATCTACTTATGACCATTCCTTATCGCAATTTACATCAATAATTCAAAAATCAAAAGATAAAATCATATTATTTTTAAAATTAATAGGATTTTTGGGTATACCGATTTTTGTTTTAATTTATCAGAAATTCTTGGTTTGTTCCATGTAGATAATGTTCGAATTTCAGCTCCTAATGTCATAATGGGATCTACTCTTGATCGTGTGACGTTCATAAGTGCTCTAAAAATCAATAATTTGCATCGATACATCTGTCTCTTGAAATCAATACAAACCTCTAGTTATTTACAAGCAAATGACTTTTATCATCAACAAATGAACACAAAATATGTTTAAAGAAAATAATTAAATTTTATTATTGCTAATACAAAATACTGAAGTAGTTAATTGTCTAAAGTTAAGAATATTAATATTTACAATAAATAAAAGATTAATAAATCAGATTTTTTCCCTTCAGCTACACTTAATTTGATTCCTTCATTTTGAATTAATGCACTCCAACAAATATTCTATTATTGTTTCCATATCTATTTCTTTAATCAGTTGTTGTTTTTTATTTGCACTTTTTTTCTTCATTTACTTATACAAAAGTTTAAATTTAGGCTTTCACAAAAGCTTACTTAAAATTATTTATGTTAAAATTCTTTAGGTGTTTAAAAACTGCCTCTTTTCTTTTATTTCTGATTTAAAATAACGCTTAGAGATGATAATTACCAAGGAGAAAGTCCATGTCAAAATACATACACCAGAAAGTAAGAAGAATAGTAACATAAATTAATAAAAATTTGTTGATTATTTCAAATGTAAAAGATATTCACTTTTAATTATGAAAAACACTAACCTTTTCACTGTCAGTAGATATCTTTAGCATCTTTGAAAAATTTAATAAATAAATCTCTCTCATTTAAATGCTTTTTTTTCATATATCAACAAATTGAATCCAAATGGGATTGTAGTAGATCGAGTGATGTCCCTTTCATGTTTTTCAATATTTTAACTTTGCTCCTAACTATGACCATTCAAGTGACTAGCTGTCACTGGATTTACATAGTTTTGTTGGTAGTTGACAGTGAAATGTTGAAACCCCCTATCATTGAGGTCTGCATATATAGATAGATAAATAGTGAGATCGATGTATATATCTATCTATCATCTCTCTCTCTGTCTGCCTATGTATCTATGCAGACCTTAATTATAGGGGTTTTTGACATTTCATCATCAGCCACCAATAAAACTATGCAAATCCTGTGGTGGTCACTGATACCCAATCAATTGAATGACCATAGCTTGAAGCCAAAGTTAAAATTTTGAAAAAAATGAAAGAAACATCACAGAATGTATCAAATATTTTTATAATTATAAATAGACATTTATTTTTGAAAAAACTTTATTTCACTTTCATAATCTGACAAATTATTAATATCCTTTTTACAAACAAAACTAAAATGAATATAATATTAAAAGATGAATATATATTTAAGGCTGAGTTTGTTAATTGACCAATCAAAAGTTGTAAAACATAATTCACTTGGCCAATAAAAAAACTGTTCAGTTAAAAAAAAATTTTCAAGGAAAGTAAGAGTTAATGTCTAATATTTGTTATTATTATATTCCCTTTTATTTTTCACTTTAAAATGCTTCATTTTAATGCTTCTATTTATTTACTCATGTTTTGCTGTGTCCAAAGCTCAGACTTATACACTTAGTTACTCATAAAACTTTTGAATGTCATAATTTTGAGATTGATGCTTGATTATTAACTTTCCATTTTTATTTTCAAGTTTTACTTGTACACTAAAAACTATTTATATTTATTACAAAACCAAAAAATATTCTATATTTAATTATATTTTTTCTTACACAATCTGATGTCATTATTCATGAGATCAAACCTGTGGGGCAATCTGATTAACAGATTAGTTTTTTATCTGGTGTTTTTTTATTTTGATACTCCCTAAAGTAGCCACTTGTGTTAGGGATTGTGAATCACCCATTGGTATTTCATGTTGCCTTGCACAAGTGAGATCTGAATCACTTCTGGTTTGTAAAAAAAAATTGTATTCTCTCTTTCTGGATCCATTCCATGAGTTTGTCTTGTGGCAAATATCATGGCATTTATTAGATTAAAGTTTTAATCCTTGATCTTTGGTTTTATAGATAGGTCTGGCACTATCAAAAACACTCAGTAATTTGGCCATTTTCTCAACTGTATTAATCTCAGTTCCAATGGGCATTTGCTCTACATTATGAGAAAATTATGCCACACTATACTAATAATTTGTTGTTTGTATAGTGAGCTGCTGTCAATGCATGTAATTTTGCCACTTGCCTACAGAAAAATGGAGTGAAAGGCTCACCAGATTGCCAATTATTTTGCAACACCTTATGTCTAATAATCTCTTGACATTCTTTATTTCCATAGCTGTAAAATAGGGTTTGCTTCTATTTGGTGTAAGTTGTTTGATTCTTACACATCAAGTCCCACCAAACTTGAGATATGCCTTGCAGATGCCTTCATGCAATTGTGATCATGGCCTCTTCACTTAGCTGTTTCAATGCAAAGTTTCTTTCTAGGCTACTTATATGTTCTGTGAGAACTTGATTTACATGTTTTCTGAAAATATTCTTAAGAAATTCATTAAATACTGCAGCATTACTAATCTGTATACATGTGCTTATATTCATGCTCTCCTGCTTATAATTATTAAAGGTTTTTTCTCACTTATTTTATCAATTTCTCTAAGCATTACACTTTGCGTATTTTTATTAAAATGTATCTCATGTACTTTCTCGGTGAATTTTTAATTTCTATTTTAATATTTCTTTATTATTCTATAATTTGCTAACTTATTTGTTACTACTTCCTACAACTGCTTTATTTCTTCTTCCTGTTCTATTTTAATTGGTATTTATTTATATGCGATTTCAATTTGATTTTCCACTTGCTTTACATTTTCATTTATTTATTTCATAATTTCTTTTTTCATTTTTCAGTAACCTGATTATATCTGTTGTTTTACTTTTTCAATCATTTCAACTTAATTTTCTAAATTTATGTTTGTTTTCTTATTGTGATTTTTTAAAAGTTTCTTGGCTGTTTTCTTATTTTGTTTTTTAATCTCTTTGACTGATTTCTTATTTGTTTTTCAAGTTCTTTGACAATTTGCTTGATATGGTTTTTATGTTTTTGACTGTTTCATTTTGTTTTTTAAGTTTTTGTCTTTTAATTTCTTCATTTTGTTTTTGAAGTTCATTGAATGTTTTATCCATCATTATCATGATCACATTGTTTTGTTGCATATCATTCTTATTTTGCTGTTGTTCCTTGCTGAGGACATATTTTAATTCTTCATCTTGAATTTCTATTTTCCTTTTGTACTAGTAAGCTTTTATATTTTTAATTTTTATTATACATTTTGTAATAGTTATCCTGGTTTATTTTTTTCTTAAATTTATTTTCAATATTGCTATTGTTTTACTATCTCTTCTTTTTACTAATGTATTAAATACTTTTAATTTAATTTTTTTATTTAATTGGAGTGTTCATTCAATCTCACACACAACAGTCATTTTTAACATTATCTGCCTGCTTATTGATGACTTCTATTATTTCCATTTTTATACATTTACTTTGATAAATTTACCCACAATTACTAATTTATTTTTAACCTACCTACATCCATATTTTATTGTAATAAATTATTTATCTCTATTTTAACTGTACACACATATATATAGATTTTTTATATTTGCTTAATTATAATAAAATTATTTTATTATTGGCAGTTTTCTCCACTCACACATCTCTCACAAAATTATTAACATATATATAGACACAGGTATAAAATAAGCCTGTGTTTCAGTTACAACATTTGTTTTGTTATTATTTTTATCTGGTAGCTGGGATAATTTTTATTTTCTTCTGATAAAATAAACCTAATATTTATATACGGAATGAACTTTAATTTTTTTGAGTCTGCTTCCGGTAGCCTGATTGTGCAGGTCATGATTTATGAGCTCTGACTGGATCAGTCTTATTTGCATGATTGGGTTCTAAAAATTCTTGAAAAAAACAAAACAGGTAAGTATTTATTTCTTTATGTTAAGTAAATTTTTTTTTGCATGAAAAAGATTTAAATTCCCATGCACAAACTTGACGGTGAATAGTCCGTTCTGGGATATGTCCATGGCTGTCATTAATAATACTACTGCCAAGCTAAGAGATAGACTTATTCCCGTAAACTCTGGAAAAGATCCAATGGATGAATTTAAAATTGGTAGCAATAATCAGAGAAGTAAAAAAGCTGCCAGTATTACTGATCCTATTTATAAAGCGAATCTAGTATCTCCTAAGAAGTCATTTTCTTTAATTCCTTTGTCAAAGAAAACAGCGGTCAAAAAGAAAACTGATAACATTAACTTTGATCAAAATAAAAACTGCTTTATCCTTTCTTCCAAAACAAAACCATACACCAAAGTGATAGATAATAATTTTAATTCTAAGCCTACTTTGAAACCTACTAAATCGCTCGGGAAATAAAAAAGTTCTGACCTGAAAACTGCTCAAAATCTAGAGTTATGATACGAAAAGCTGCTTCCGGAAGTGCCAGAATGCGGGAAAACTTTGCAACAACAGGAAAACTATGAGAAACCAATTTCGATCTCAATCTTAGAGTCGAATAATACATATTCTGACGTAATGAAAGTTGGTGAAAGAATTGGAATTTTTGAGCCACTACCAAAAAAGTTATCCCGAAAAAACCTTGGGAACAGTGGCGCCATTAGAAAACAAAAATTCTCATAACGTAAATTTAAAATTCATAGGAGATAATTTTTCGTTAGATAATGATTCTCAGAAATCAGAAAACTCCCTAAATATTAAAGCTAACCTAGCCAAATTTACTACATCTATAGATTTTCTCTCAGAGAACAGTTCTCAGCCCAAAAGTTCCCTCTCTAAAGCCAACAAGAATTTCACAACAACAAATCTCCCACTTCATTCTCCAACAAGAAAATAGATGGCAGTACAAAATTACAGATTATCCCAGATAAGTCTCAAAATTCCAAAACTAACACTTCCAAAAATAACAAATCAATAGATTACTTCCCTATGAACAGTTCTAAATCTAAAATGACTCAACCCACTACAGTAAAAATGAGTTACACCAACTTATCTACAACTTCAATTACTAAGGAAAAGGTTGACTTTGGTTCAATGTTACAGAAAGGTCCGGAATTTGCACCCACTACAGTAAAAATGAGTTACACCAACTTATCTACAACTTCAATTACTAAGGAAAAGGTTGGCTTTGGTTCAATGTTACAGAAAGGTCTGGAATTTGTTACTGATGAGATTGGATTTGAAACTAATGATCTACAAGCATCCCAAAAATCATTGATGGCAAATAAGACACCCATGGATTCTGAAACCACATCTAATTCAAAATTTCAAGCAACACAGCCCTCTCACTTCTTTAAACCTTCACCTAGAAATAAATCATCAACCAATGAAGCTAAGTGCACCAATAATCTTCCTCTAGATAGCTTCTCATATCCCAAAAATTACTCCAATAGATTTCTAAGCTCAGATTTCTCTGAATTAAGTGCCAACTCTGAATCTAGACTGAATGGCTATTTGTCCAAGAGTAATCTTATGAAGTCTGACATTACATTGGGCAACACCATCTGTAGGTCAGACTCTAATCTCTCTAGTGATACAACTAACACTGTTGAGACTTTTGAAGACAGAACTTTATCAGAAAAAACCCCTAAATATAATACTGCCCGATTAAGCCTGAAACCAATGTCTTATGCAGAAAAAGCTGCTATAAATCTTAAACCTCCAACATTACTCATGGCCTCCAGACAAGGCAATATAGATGGAGGGTCTCAAATGGACTTATTCTCCAAGGCTATTTTCATCATAGATAATGAGGGGGTAGAATCACCTCAAGCAACTTTAGAAGACTACTCACCTAATCAGAAGGTCAACCACCCATGTGATTTATCGATACATGGAGAAATTAATGAGAGGTTTAACCAGTTGGTCTCAGCCCTACTACACAAAACATTCAAAAATTACAAAAATGATAATGCTGTGATTTTATCCACAACCGACAGAAACCTCAACCTATTTAAATTCCCTGTCCAAGACTTATATGATTTATTTAAAATGCATGGTCTTTGGAGTTCAATATATAAGATTCTGTTTCACCCTAATAATAGATACGTGATTATCCAATTTAAAAATGTTATTGCCAAAGAGGCATTCAGTAATAATCACAAATCACTTAACTGATACCTGGTTACTATTGATTTAAACTTCCCACAATCTTAGAGGGAAAGGTGCGTAATTGTGGGAAGGACTTTGAGAGGGCTGATCTCCAAAAAAGTCTCTCCCCCTTTGGCAGCATTTTCTTATTTAATTATATTCTGGAGAGACAAGCAGACTCTGAAGTGTATACTAATGTGGCCCTGTTTAGGATTAGTCTAGGCAAAGATATTTCTCCCTTGTCTATCCCAAGTCTGATTGTAGATAATGAAGCCCCCCTCATAATAATACTCCATGGAGTGTCTCCCCAGTGTTTTTCTTGTAAGCAATGAGGGCATATGAGGAGGAATTGCCAAGACCGCAAATGTAAACTATGTGGACAAATCCCTAAAAAATACCACAAATGTACCATCAAAAGCATGCCACAAATGCTTCAACCACCAGTTAGAACCACAGCCAATTCATCTAATTATCTTGCCACTCCTTCAAGAGAAACTGTGATGGCTGGACAATTAGTCTCTTTGCCTAATCCACAAGGGATGGCCAGAGATAAGAAAACTACTGATGAGCTATCACTGCCAGAACAGCCCACTCAGCTGGATGGAGAGAAGTTAGATGAAACATCTGAAGATGAAGATGATGACCATGTAATGACCTCTGCTGATGAGGTAGTTATCAACAACAGACCCTGGTCCCCCCCAGCCCCAATGCAAAAGGAAAAATAGGAATGGTAAATCTAGGGCATCACCCATGAACTGCCAGTGATGACAGCCTAACTACTCTGGTTTCTACAGATCATTTCAACCTCTTGAGGTCTGAATCCAGACCTAGAAAAAAGAAGACCAGATACACAGGCCCTGCAACAACTTTTTCCCCAGTAGGGGAATCAGTTTTCTCTGAGTCAGACTGCTCTAAATGCACCATTCATTTGGATATGTCTGATCCCTTCTCAGCATTGGTTGGGGATGAATCACAGCTGGACCAAGCATGTGTGGTCTCTCCACACTCTGGAGAGAACCCTGATCTGAACAAATTCAGTTCTAATAAGGTCAGGCCTCCCGAGAATGGGGAAGTCGACCAGATCTTTCCCATTTAACATAGTCTCTATCAATGTCTGAGGTCTGAACTCTCGTGACAGAGCCCATGCTCTAGCACATTGGTTCCATCGTTCTGGCCCAGACATTCTCTACCTTTGTGAGACAAAGCTACATGTGAAATCAGACTCGGGTTATCAACCTTATTCACAGTTTGGGTTACTTCCATTACAGATACTCTACCTCAGCTTCTGGGGGAGTTGCCATAGTTATTAATAAAAGATCCCTAATATCTTTTTCAAGATTCTACATATCGATTCCAATTGCCTTATTTCCATAGTACAATTTGGAGGATGGTCTCTGAATTTAGTGACTGTTTATTTGTCAAAAGATTCACAACTTGTTCATAGTGTAATTCATATAATTAATTCCACCCTCAGGACAAGTCCTCTACCAATGGTGATTATTGGGGACTTTAACCATTCATATGAACTATTTCAATCAAAGTTCCTTCGGTGCTTGACTCAACCCTTGATTAGTGGTAGAAAATTTTTTCCCAATCAGTGTTCTCTTTTTATACCAGAACAACTTCTTCATTAATAGATCTTACATTCTTCTCTCCATCTCTCTCCTCCATCCTGAAGGCCCATCTCTGGCCAACTGTTCTATCGGACCACTTTGCTTTAGAGGTAAAAATCAATCCCAGTACTACCACTCAAACAGCAATTGGTGTGCCTCGGACCATCAGGATGCACACTAAATACAACATCACAATTCAATTAATATCAAAATACTACATCACTTTCTATAGGGTGCAACTTCTTTCTCTCCCTGCACATATTGCCTGGAGTGTCTTTGTCAATTCATTAACAGACCTGATTAACCGATGCACTAGTGAATCCAAGGGTCCAATTCGGATGCTTAGTGAGCTGGACTCAATTTTCAGAGAATTAAAGCAACTCCCCGATGTAGCTCAGAATATCCCAAACATCCTAATACTAAAGGCTAAATACAGATTCTTACAGAGAGCAGTTGCTGAATATCTCTCGGTCAAAAGGGCCTGTCAATACATTCACCATCAACATTGCTGGACAAGGTGCTATCTCAGATGGGCCCTTGGATATGGCAAAAAGTCCAAGACCCCAAGATCGATTGAGGTACAGGGCAACAGCTTTGCAGGAACATCCATGTTGGCCAGGATTCATGAACACTACTGCAGGAAATTCCAACCCTTTGGTATGTCAAACTTGCGTAAAAAAATTTATCACAGAAGGTTCTGCCACTCACAAAATCACTAAGGCCAGAATTCTTCTAAAACTCAAGTCCATGCCTGACAGAATGCATCCTGTCCTTTGGTGTGTCAAACTTGCATAAAAAATTTATCACACAAGGTTCTGCCACTCACAAAATCACCAAGGCCAGAATTCTTCTAAAACTCAAGTCCATGCCTGACAGAATTCATCCTGTCCTGCACAGCATTCCTAAGTTTCTACTGCTTTATCTTTGATCTTTCACGATCCCTAGAGTCAAGAGAATGGTGGATATTCTGGCAGATGACTGTAGAGAGATTGATGGGGTTTGTCCAGTCACCATGGTTCCTCTTATCAAAAAGTGGGAGGCACCACATGATTTGAAGAATCTCCGTCCGATCTCAATGCTTCCTTTACTGACCAAGTCAATAGAAAGTCTCATCAAAGAGGATATACAAGATAACATCATTAGTCATCTTTCATCTTATTAATTTGCCAATAGAGGGAGCTCAACTGCCGATGCCATCAGCCAATTTCGTCTTCTGGTTGACTATGTTCGTAGAAAAAGAAACCCCAGACCAGTTGCAATTCAACTCGACTTTGCTGGGGCCTTTGACTGTGTCAAGATCAATGTTACTCAGTGTATTGGAGGGGCTCCAAATACCTGCAGCTTACCTCCAAATGATAGAGAACCTCCTGCAAAATCGTGAAATATTTCTCACTTTGGATGGCAGAGTTGCCCCAGGATTTTGGCCCTGTATGTCCATCCCACAGGGCTCACCTCTGAGTGCTCTCCTCTTTGCTGCCTACATCAATCCGCTGCTGTTACACATAGAGGCTTCTTTCCCTGGAATTGCAATACCTATGCTGAAGGAGAACATATGCCACATCTCATATATGGATGATGTGGTAGTATTCCTTTCATCCCAGAGTGAGTTGGTGGGGCTCAGGAAACTCTTGGACCAGTTTGCAAGAGAATTCGGTCTCAGCGTTAACAGTGATAAGTCGGCTATCTGGACAATTCTCACTGGCAAGAAGATCTCTGGCTGGTTTGAGGCTTCCCCCCAAAAATTTCTTGGATTCCATCTGCCTCTCCCCCTTCCATCATGAGGAGAGATCTGGAAAATTCCCTAATCAACAAGATTGAAGGCTTAATTACTTCATTATTCAAGGTTTATCTTTCTCTGTTTGGGAAGGTAGCCCTCCTAAATTCAGTGGTTTTACCCAAAATTTTATATTACTTGGCCGGTTTCTCCCCAACAATTAGGTTTACCAAACAAATCGAAACCCTATGCAGGAGATTGTGCTGGGGGAGCAAAGCTCCTATCATCAGTCTGAATGTGCTTCAAAAACCAAAACTTCTCAATGGCCTAGGACTCCATTCTCTCAAAGTCTTCTATCTCCAAAAAAACCCATAACGTTCTCTATAAGATCTTTAAAGATAACCTGGAGATGGAGATGGAATGCCTTTTCCCAATAGAGGTGGATCCTACCGATCAGCCCCATCCTAAGCTGCATAAACTTTGGATCCAACATCAAGTGTCTATCACTGTTCAAAACTTTCGAACATCGAGTTCACTATTCCAAAATAAACTATCCTACTGGCAAGTCTACCAATTGGTTTCAGAAGGCAAAACCAAAACCGGTAATGTACTTCCAATTGGAATACCGCAATTCTCAAAGATAACAAAATTACTCAAACTAAGTCCCAAGTTTGTTGACTTCCTTCTGACCCATCTGGCCTCTCCCCCTTCCATCATGAGGAGAGATTTAGAAAATTCCCTAATCAACAAGATTGAAGGCTTAATTACTTCATTATCCAAGGTTTATCTTTCTCTGTTTGGGAAGGTAGCCCTCCTAAATTCAGTGGTTTTACCCAAAATTTTATATTACTTGGCAGGTTTTTCCCCAACAATTAGGTTTACCAAACGAGAATCGAAATCCTATGCAGGAGATTGTGCTGGGGGAACAAAGCTCCTGTCATCAGTCTGAACGTGCTTTAAAAACCAAAACTCTTCAATGGCCTAGGACTCCATTCTCTCAAAGTCTTCTATCTCCAAAAAACCCATAACATTCTCTATAAGATCTTTAAAGATAACCTGGAGATGGAATGCCCTTTCCCAATAGAAGTGGATTCTACCGATCGGCCCCCTCCTAAGCTGCGTAAACTTTGGATCCAACATCAAGTGTCTATCACTGTTCAAAACTTTCAAACATCGAGTTCACTATTCCAAAATAAACTATCCTACTGGCAAGTCTACCAATTGGTTTCAGAGAGCAAAACCAAAACCGGTAATGTACTTCCAATTGGAATACCGCAATTCTCAAAGATAACAAAATTACTCAAACTAAGTCCCAAGTTTGTTGACTTTCTCCTGAAGGTCAAACTGGGTGCTCTTCCTACTGCATCCTTCCTTTGTTATCAAAGGGGATATAATATCGACCCCTCTGCCCTTTATGTATGAAACAGTAGGAGTCCATGGTCCATATTTTTGATTATTGTGGATCGTGGACATACCTACGTAACCTAGCACTGAATAGAACCAACAATTCAGACCCTGCCTACATCATGCTCAAGCCTGCATTTGAAAAAAGAAACATTCCATTGATACGTCTTGCCACGTTTATTAACTTTTCAATCTGGTCAGTCAGATGTATAATCACGTTCAATAAAGGTTGTGATGACACCATTGATAAACTCTTCTTCAGTACCCTGTGTAAAATTAAAGAGGATGATAAATGCACTGGTCAACCCTGGTTGGTGGACCAGACATGGGGACAGTTTAGACTTTAATCACATCACCGTACCGATCTCAACCATCTGTACCCACAGAAAGCCTAAATCCAGGAGCTCACTATCCCAGATCAAAACTTGATTGAATCTTAACCTTATGAATTGCTTAATTGATAGACTATCTCACTCACCTTTTGCTTATAAAAGAAAAAAAAGCCTCATAAGTTGTAATTGATTTCAATTGTAGCTGTTTATGTACCTAGAATTAAACCTAAATAAAATGCAGATAAATTTTTTGTTGAAAGTAAAATCTACCTATTTTAAAGTTCACTTAACTAAATATTTTTTAATTATAAAACAAATAATGAATTATACACAGAAGTGCAAAACTAAAAATCTCTAACCTCTAAAATAATCGTACTTTCTTTTTCGCATCTCCCATCCAACTAATAAATTGAGTACTAATAAATCTATGATAAAAATATTACGCATACTAATATGAATTTTAATTATTTTTTAAAAGAAGACACAGAATGGCATCATTTAAGAATGGTTTCATCAATATAACAAGATATTTTTAACAAATATAAGTGAAAAGCAAATAAATGATTAAGATAGAATGATAAATGGTTCGCTTTAAAAAAAATGCAATATTTAAGTCAAAGGATAGTGAGAAAATTAAAAATTTATATACTGTTATATTTAATAAGCCTTAAAAGACTGTCAGGCGCCAAATGCCGGTATTTGTCTTAAACCAGCTGAGAAGTCTTCAAATTTGTTGGTTTAATGTAACAATTAAATACATTATTTCTGAGTGTTTTTCCACTCTTTATATCTTTCATTCTCTCTTTTTGTATATAGAGCATACAAATTTTAAATAAGATTCTACTTATTAACATTTATGTTGAAACATATAGCTTAGCAGAAAAAATAAATAATCTCATGTACATAGATAGGGGTGTGCATGTGTATAATATACCTATATGTGTTGTATTTTTTTTCTTATGAAATATATTTAAATATATATATATTGAAACTGTTCAATTGTGTCCAACTTTACTAATTTGCTTTGCTTAACATCCATTTTATAGTTCTGTCCTGATGTTTTACAATATATCTACAAAGTACTATTTTTTATTCACAATCTTCATGTGGGTTTTTTTTTCTCGAATCTTCATGTGGGTTTTTTTTTTCTCGCACAACTTTTGTTTTACCGCTAAGGCTTTTTTATCCCTACCTTTGTATCATTTTCCTCATCAGGCCCTAAGTAAATGAAATTAAAGAGATTTTAGGCATTTTTAAAATTATTTTTATATTTTCTTAAGAGGTCAATGTGTTAATAATTTTAAAATACATTATGAGGACATATTATTAGGTATTATATTTCCAAATAGATATAAACTACTTCTCCATAGGATAAAGAATAAAGTGAATATATCTATGGTTGCAGTTGCTGTGTGTGGCAATATATATAGTGAGTTTTTCCTGTTTCAACAACCGTTATGTACACAAGCATAAGAGGGAATAGTCATGTGATGTTTATTGGATTAATGGAAATATAGAGTATATATTATATATTATCCAAATTTAAAGATGGCATTAAAGATTAATGATATCTATGTTAACACTCACCAAAATTGAAAGTTGAAGTAATAAGTAGATTCACTCTACTCACTACCATTTGCTCACATGGGTAGCTGTTTATTCATTGCATTAAGGTTCACAGGAATTTTCAGATTATTAATGTCTTATTCAAATTTGACTGACAATAAGCAACCAAAAATATTAGCAAATAAAAGCTTATATAGAGTGAAAGCATAAAAGATAGATGGATTGATTCTATTCTTTATCATTTGCAGACATATGAATGCCACTTATTACTAGCATTATATATTGTGTGAGAATAATTAACTTTCATTTGTATTAAGCTATGTTTATTATATATTTTTTATTGTAGAGATTATTAAAAGTAAGATTCAATGTTCGTCCTATAAAATCTCAAAAAATATTAATGCTTATTCCTCTGACTAAAGTATAAAATCTGCTTCATATTTGCAACAATGTTATCAAATTAAAGCTTGAACACATCAAAAGTGAAAGTAAAGTTGGATTCATCATACTTTTTACCATTTTTTGACATATGAGAATATCATTTGTTCATCACATTGTAGCTTGTGAGGGACTAACTACTTCTGTTTGGATTTCACAGAAATTAGGCTATGTTTATTTGATATATATATATCTACTGGTGATCCTATTCTAAGAATTTAAGTGAGAACAGGTTATTACCCATCCTTTGAGTAGGCATATTTATGAGCATCAAAAAAGTCCGATCTCAAACACCACTCTTACCAATTAATAAGAAGTATATCCCTTGAAAACAAAAAATAAGGTTCAGTGGACCTTTTTGGGTGCCTTATCCAGACTAGTTCAGTATCAAAGTCTGGGAGACAATGTCTATCGGGAGAATAAAGCCAAGGTTATCTTACAAAGAAACATGATTTAAATACTTTTATAATTTTTCTATCTGCCCTATGAATCTTATTATTTTATTTCTTTTAGAGATATATGGTCATGAATATCAGTAAACTTTTATAAATAATAACCCAGAAATTATAAGAATCTTATAATTCAAATAAATACACAAGTTATAGCTTAAAATTTTAATATTTATTAATACATGTCTATACTAATAACTCAATCATACGACCCAGTCATTCCAGCACATATATGTAAAATCAGTATAAACATTCATGAAAAAGTGCCACTATACATCAGAGTTGTATTTATTAAATAATGTAATCTATTTTCTATAATTCTTTTTTTAAGTTGGGACAAAGTGCATATTTCTTAATTTTATCTGCCTATGAATCTTATTATTTTATTTCTTTTAGAGATATATGGTCATGAATATCAGTAAACTTTTATAAATAATAACCCAGAAATTATAAGAATCTTATAATTCAAATAAATACACAAGTTATAGCTTAAAATTTTAATATTTATTAATACATGTCTATACTAATAACTCAATCATATGACCCAGTCATTCCAGCACATATATGTAAAATCAGTATAAACATTCATGAAAAAGTGCCACTATACATCAGAGTTGTATTTATTAAATAATGTAATCTATTTTCTATAATTCTTTTTTTAAGTTGGGACAAAGTGCATATTTTTTAATTTCTTACCAAATTATTATATGTTCATTCAATATATAGAGAGAAAGTCATATTTACCTCCTTTGAGGGTGAACATTCCTGTGTTTAAGGCTGATGATCTGTAAGCTTGCAGTACTACAATGGTGATTGTCTTAGCAAGAGTTGTTGGTCTGAAAGATGATGAAAAATTAACTAACATTTACACATATAATAATCCATCCTAGAGGTAATAGGTAAGTGATTCTAAAATTGAGGGCATGAAAGTTCTTGTTATTTGGAGCTCCACGATCACTTCACTTGCTAATAGATGGCAAAAATCTCCATAGACAAAGATCATTGTGATACGTAGGTCACAAAATAGCTATAAACTGGGTCAATTTAATAAATCCACATGATTATTTTACCTCAGCATTTCAGTGGAATCCATTCTTATTAATTAATAAAATCACTTTATTAAAATTTACTTTCCATGCTTCTTTCTCTATAACGGTCACTTTTCCAAATCACTACAAAATGAAAAAAAAATATGTTTTTTTTCTTTTATTTCTCTTTCATCTCACTTTTTTTTTATCCATATGCCAATAACCATTATCTCAGGAATGCTTTTAGCAGGATCAGGTTTCCATTGTTCCAAAATACTTAGTGGCCAGTTCTTGGAATTCTGATGACAAGTGTAATTAACAGAAATCACCTGTGGCACAACTTGCAACTCTTTTTATTACTCTCCAGCCTTATAAATTTAATTTGCTTTCATTAAGAAACATACACTACTAATGACATTATTTCAATAACTATAACTTTCAGTGATAAACAACAAAATATATAAAATAAAAATATAAAAATACAATTCTGCACATAACTGCTCCTCTTCATCTTTACATACAAATCTATCTGTTAGTAATTAATTCTACACAACAACACATGTAATAAATATATATGTATATGTTCACACCTTTAAATGGTTAATGTATTTCACTCACACTTTTGTAACAGGGTTTGAATATATATCTAAATTTTCTTGCATCTATTAATTCAATCCCTAATAACAACCACAATAAACACTCTTTTGTAATCATTAGTGCCTTTTATTTCCTTTAGTAACTAACTGTATTTGAACCCATCTACTGTTACAATATATTGTAACAAATATGTAAATATATGAATTACATAAAAGTATTTAGATATATATTAAAAAAGGTAGTTACAGATAATTCAACCGATGATGTATTACCCTGAAGGCATATCAGTCTGATGTTGTGATTTTTAAGATAACGTCTCCAAGTGATCTGCAGACACATGTAATCGCTAAAATGTGTCCGCAGATCACGTGAACAAGTTACATTAAAAATTGCAAAATTAGACTGATATGTTTTCAGGGTAATACGTCATTGGTTGAATTATCCAGGTCACATGATAAAAACTGTTCAAAAATTAAAAAAATCTGATGCAGGTCAGGCAAATACTAAAAAAAAAATGTACATGCATGCGTCAAAATAATTTAGAAAAAACTATATTATAATTTATAAAACCACCCTATATTATGCTCAATTATAAAAAACAGCACATAGCACTGGAGTTGGCAGAGGGACCCCCTTGTGTTTTTGATGAGCCAAAGGCTCGGTGTACACCTATACCTTGTATTACTCTCATAAATGTAATTTTTATAATTGCTGATGAATTTACGAAAAATATTTTTCTGTATGATATAATTCAGAAATTAAAAATTAAATTAAAAATTGCTGATGAATTTATGAAAAATAATTTTCTGTATGATATAATTCAGAAATCTCATAGCTGTAATTTTTATAATTGCCAATGAATTTACGAAAAATAATTTTCTGTATGATATAATTCAGAAATTAAAAATTGCCGATGAATTTACGAAAAATAATTTTCTGTATGATATAATTCAGAAATTCAAAATTAAATTAAAACATAATTCAATGTAAGTTTGATATTTGTAGAAATATTAACAAAAAATTTTTGTAAATTTTAAATAAACAGCTAAATAAAAAAGACGCGATTTAATGCAAATCTGGTATTAATGGCGTCGAGAACATGCCGCACTTTTACATGCATTTGGTATTGTATATTGCAAAATTGTTTAAAAAAATTATTGCAAATTATTTACACATTAAACGTAATTCAATGTAAATTTGAGAATTGTAGAAATATTAACAAAAAGTTTTTGTAAATTTAAAATAAACAAATAAAACACTTTACCCGAATTAATGCATTAATGGCGTCTTTGGAGAAAACGTGTTAATGGCATCAAAAAAATGCCGCACTTTTACATGCATTTGCTAATTTTAAAAATGTATTGTATATTGCAAAATTGTTTTAAAAAAATATTGCAAATTATTTACACATTAAATGTAATTCAATGTAAATTTGAGAATTGTAGAAATATTAACAAAAACTTTTTTTTAATGGAAAATAAACAAATAAAACACTTTACCCGAATTAATGCGAATCTGGCATTAATGGTGTCCTTGGAGAAAATGTGTTATCACATGCATTTGGTACATACTGTATATTCCAAATTTGTTTTAAAAAATTATTGAAAATTATTTACACATTAAACATAATTCAGTGAAAGTTTCAGAATTGTAGAAATATTAACAAAAATTTTTTGAAAATTTAAAATAAACAGATAAATAAAACACTTTACCCGATTTAACAGCTCAAAAAAGTAACTGTGATGCCATGGATAGCAAAATCACAATAGACAGAAAAATCAAAAAAATTCCCAAACCTCTCCGAATTTTAAATCTCACGGGTAAAAAAAAAATTGACTCTCTGATGGATTAATCACGCCAGTCACTTTGTTGCCAAGACAACGTTGTCATGCAAAAAATGTCGATGTCTACCGGAACGGAAATCGGTAAGTCAAATACGTCATCGGTTGAATTATCCATAAGTACCTTAAAAAATAACAAGATTGATAATAGTAATTAAAGAGAGAAGACATATTTGAAATAAAAAACAAAAATTAAACAAAAAAGATTCCAGTCAAACTATTCTAGTCAGGTTTAAACTAAAGGAAAAATAGAAGAAAAAATATATATTGACAATTTGTGGGTTTTAATTAGATTTTCTATCAAAAGAAAATCTAATTAAGGTAATGGATTGCCAAATATATTGCTTATCTTCTCTTTAAAAACTACAAATTTAAAATGTTATCTTTAAAACTATAAAATGAAAACAAAAAAAGTAACTTAAAATTGTATTTGATAAGTTAAAGTATTAATTTGAAAAAGAAAATGAAATGTAAAGTTATATAATTAAATATAAAATAATTTGTAAATTGTTATCTAATAAAAAAAAAGAATTATGTTTTACTGAAAAACTAAAATGATTAGATAAGTAATGTAGAAGACTAATTAATTAATCAAAAAGAAAAAAGTGGAAACCTGATTGATATGGGTGATGTAAGCAATGGTTGGTCAGAGGTGTAAAAGCTAATAAATATTCATTATTGTAGTTGTTCTGCTCCTGTTAGTTTGGCTGTTGTGTTGCTGATATTACCTGGTAAATTTTGCATTCTCTGCCATTGTGGACTTCTGGTTATGTGGCTCAGGTAATGTATAGGAACTTCTGTGAGTGCTTTATCACCACTTCCTATTGATAGATTTGAAAAATGTTGTTCATTTGGTATTTTACCATGCAGTACCTATGAATTATCAATAGCCTGGGGTGTGACCAATATGCTGATCTACCACTGCTGCAACACCTGCCCATCCTATGTTCAAGAATATTTTTGAATAGTTTAATGGAAAAGATATATACTGTCCTGGAAAGAAGAAGCCACAAGCTTCTACACAAGAATACTGTTCATGAGCTCATGCTATATAAATGAAGACTTTAAAGACTTTTTGAATCTCTAAGCACTGTCAAATGGAAAGACAAAAAAACATAATCACCTCCAAAAAAACACTAACCAAAACCTAATTCAAACATAAGCAAAAATCAAAGTCTAGGCTTGAACTGAAATAGAAGAGATAAGATTTATATTTTTTTCTGAAAGTTTGTTAAAATCAAGAAAATATATAAACTAGTATTTAATTATTTAATAGTTCATTATTTAAGACTAAAGTAGCTCTGTTTAAAATAACTTTGTAAATAATTTATGTTTTATTATATGTTTATGTTATAATTTGTTCAATTGTTACATGTAAATAAATATGTTGTTTTAAATGTTAATTTGGTCTGAATTCTCTTTCCTTTGAATCTTCTGCTTTATGAAATTTAGTTAATTATATAGACTTTTTGTTAAAACATTCAAAATCTGATCACTAATGTGGTAAGGTTTTTTTACATTTAATTTATCTAGCTGAGAAATAAAGTGCTAGAAACATTTAAAACCTCTTGTGAAAATTCCAGTTAATTCTCTGAATGGCACCTGGGTGCCAGCACAGTATAAATTAAAAGTATTCATGGAAAATGTAGTTTGTTTTTAGTAGTCAAAGAGCTGATTTAACAGTTTTGAAAGGAGCCATGATTTGTGAATTTATAGACAATACCTGGTCTGACCATCAGTATAGTTAATAGGTAAAATATTGATTATATATTCCTCTCTGCTTGTATAATGGTACATATATAATCTAAATTATATAAATAAAAAATATTAAGAGAAGTCTGTTATGTGTATATATATATGAAAAACAAAAATGCAAGTTAAAAAACTTGCTAATGCTTGTATTTATGTCCACAGATGGCATTCTACCAAAAACACCGATCAAGCGTATGTTTTGTTTACATAAACGTCAGAGTAGTATTCACTATCTCTAACTATAATTCCACTTTCAGATCATGATTTCAAGCTTTTTGCTATCATCAGTGAAAGACAGGAATAAAGAAACTAGATCTAAACACAAACTCTGAGCGTTTATGAAACAATTTCTATTCAGCTTACAAGCGTGAATTTTTTAGACACGTAATGTCTTCAAACTCAGCATAGCAAACCAGATAGCCATATGGGTCTGATCTCAGTTCAGCATCACCACATAGTAGAAGCCTCTGCAATCTATATCATTGCAAGAAAGACCTCAAAGGTACATTTATGAAAAACAAAAATGCAAGTTAAAAAACTTGCTAACGCTTGTATTTATGTCCACAGATGGCGTTCTACCAAAAACACTGATCAAGCATATGTTTTGTTTACATAAACATCAGAGTAGTATTCACTATCTCTAACTATAATTCCACTTTCAGATCATGATTTCAAGCTATTTGCTATCATCAGTGAAAGACAGGAATAAAGAAACTAGATCTAAACTGTGTTTAGATCTAGTTTCTTTATTCCTGTCTTTCACTGATGATAGCAATCTAGTTTCTTTATTCCTGTCTTTCACTGATGATAGCAAATAGCTTGAAATCATGATCTGAAAGTGGAATTATAGTTAGAGATAGTGAATAAAAACATACGCTTGATCGGTGTTTTTGGTAGAACGCCATCTGTGGATATATATATATATGCTTGAGGGTTTCAATAATATCTGCATTAACTGTTAATCAAAGAGAGGTAAAGCCATATTTCAACTCCATGAGAAAAGACAACTCAATGACCAAATAAAACAAAACCCCAAATATGAGTTATCCAATGGATTGAAAACCAATATGTAAACCACAAATTTATCAATATATTGAACACACTGATCTGTTATTTTATTCATTTGATATTTTGCAATACTGTCTTTTAACTTCTTTAGTAACATTTTTCTGAATCTCCTCATCTAATTGTATCTCTCCAATTTATGCTAATTTCTTTCATGTTTTTGAAATAAATTCAATCTAGACTGTATTTCTAGTCACTGACTTTGATATTATCTTTATTATATAAATGGAGTTATATCACAAAAACTATGCTAAAATACCTTTTTAAAATTATTGTATTAGCATTTATGTATATATCCAATCTATTGGGTATATATTAAAATTGAACACTACCTATTACTATACTAATAATGTAATAATGTGAAAGCTAAAACCTTTGAAAGATGTGCTTTAAACATACTTATGTGACAGCCAATCAGATGTAATAATGACACAAAGGGAACTCCCAATTCTAAAACACAATACTATACTAATAATGATAAATAAAATAGAAAATCATATATAATTACAAAACTCGCAAATAATAAAATTTTATTAAAGTTCTCTCATGATCATGGTTTAAACTATTAACAAATATATCTTTTTATTAAATGCACTTGAAAAGGTCTATTTGTTAATAGATAAAACCATGGTTATAAGAGAAATTTTAATATTTTTTTTTTTGGGGGGGGGGGATAGTTTGGTAATATTATGTAATTTATATATATATTGTACCTGTCAAAAAACATCTGTTTATCCAACAAGACCCAGAACAAGTGTAAAGTACATCAAACCCAACCATGTACAAGGTACACAGGTCAGGTACATCGTGGATTCTACACTATTTACCCATTATCCCAAATCTAAGACATAATCAACATTTCTCAAAGATCATATCTTACACTTTTAGTTTTACCAGCCTGGAGCAAAACCTCAGAGCATAAGACTGATGATGATGATGATGGTTCAATGAGACATTGAGTGACCCCTTGTGTTTGACTTAATTTATAAGTAAGAAAGAAAATGGAAAATAATTAAAGAATTCGAACAACTAAAAATTTTACATATAGACATATATTTAGACTATTCAAATATTAATTTACAATTCCTCAAGCTCTAGTTGTATACATTCATTTCTTATAGGTATATAAGTTAAAATAGATCGCATAATGAGATGACTACATATATAGATAAGCAGTGGACATTTTCTTAACCTTTTACATTATTTACAAAATTACTAGTTTGAAGTATTTTAACAACACTCAAATTAATGACAATGGATTTAGCAAATTAAAGTTTCCATTAATATTTATTACAAAGAGAGGTTTCAATTAGCATATCTAAAATTTTACAGGCTGATTGTATAACAAAAATTAAAAAAAACAATATTTTCTTTTCATGATTCTCTTTTTTTTTCACTAAATAATTCAAGAAAAGAAAAAAATCCAAAATAATATAAAGGAAATCTTAGCGTTATTATATGGTTTACTGACACAGAAACAACCTGCTATTTTGCCATTTTGTTTATAGTGCGGAGGTTTATCAAACAATATCTTTATCTCTAATTAGGGTAGACCTGACTGAAACAGCATACAGTAATTTATAATCATGTTACAACATTTAGACTGAAAGTGATTAAAAATATTGGTCCATTATCCCACATACGATCTCGCATTTAAATACTACAGTTTACCATTTCAATAGCTTATAGTAAAGTAAAATAATGATTTAATAAATAAAGGATGGAAATAGAATTAGTTACTCAGGCCGAATATTCTCAAAATTAAAGAATCATTTCTTTATGGCTTAGGTAGTAGACAAGCATAAAAATAACTAACAAAATTGAGGTAATAACATGAATGCATAAGACAAATGAATATAGGCCATTATGATCCATTTTACAAGTCACTCGTACTCCTACTGTCACAACCAAAAAAAGATTTTGGTATGGCTGTGATATTGTGGAACGATACTGAATAAAGAGATAAGTCTCTCTCCTTTTTATTTACACTTTACTATATAATTTGTTTGCTTTGGTCTATTCTCTTTTCACACTGCTCACTGATTTCAACTTTCATGATGTAATTTGGTGTTTATTTAGAATTTGGTTTCAAACTTTTTTAAAAAATTTTAATTGTAATTTTAATTACTCTTGTAATTTGTGGCCTTTTGGCACCAACATTAGAAAGCCAATTGAACTGGGTCAGAGAAAATTTCTCTGATTACATTTTCTTTAAATCTTAATTTTAACTCAGACGGCACTTACAACAGACTGGCCCTTCAAGCAGAGAAGTAGAATACCACAGATATATGAAACAACAGCAATACCTATAACCAGACCAAGGCTATACAAAGTATGACCTACGATCACATTTCCAGGCTATAACACTTCTCGACTGCTAGATTCAAACACTTGCCATCCAAAGCACTTTATTTGTTTTGAAAATTAACCTCAGGCATCAGCTAACCACAGGTTACATAGGATGCTCTGGATGATAGGTATACAATCCAATGCTTTACATATCCCAAGCTAGCTCCTTCTCTCAATCGTGAGGGGGAACACACTTATAGTTATTATAAATTAACCTACTAGTGATGCAGTTCTAAAAGAGATACTTGATCAAACAACAATTAAGCAAACAAATATTTATTTTTACACACACACATCCACATAATTATAACCCAATATAATAAAAATTTACATAGGCAATATTAAAGATTACGTTGGCTGTAATTATTAGAATTCATGAAAGTTCCTTTCATTCACATATAAGTGTAGATATTTATATAATGGGAGGAAAAGAATTATATTTACATAGGATTTAGGATAACGCGACACGTTTTCATGGATTCACAGTTCCTTGTATTATTTACTCTGGATATAGAAATATTGTATAGAATAGTGTATGTTAGCATATACATACATCTTAAACAGTAATTTATTTTAATTCATTTAAAATAAAATTAATAAACTCTATATTATAGAGAAAATATATAATTGAATATTGTTTGTTGATTTAGTGTTTACTTTAATTCTTTTTTAAAGCATATTAGAAAATGTTATCAATTTAAAAAAAAAAAAAAAATTTTTTTTTAGGTTAAATTTATTATAGTTTTCAGAACGACACGTTTTATCACCTTTTAAACATCTTTTAATCGTAATTGCGCTCATTAAAACTGTTTAGTAATTTGAAACTCACTCAGTTTTTCAAAGAACTCAACATTAAAACAATTTTTTTTTACTCAATAAATTAACATTTTCTGATAGAATTATTATATTTTTTTTTATATAAAAATGTAATAATGGTTCTCTCACATTTTCTAGTTATTTTTTTTATATGACATTTTTTTATTGAAGTAAACCGATTGGAAATTTAATAGAGAATATGGTAATTCACATTCTCCTTCTAAAGTTTATACAAAATGTTACAAGATATGTCATAGCGAATTGTGATTCAATACAATATCTAATTGCAAATTAGTGAACATATTTTTCAATAGGATGAAAAAAATGGGTTCAATATCAGCACAGTTCTATCTTACAAATTAGAAAGAATAAGCAGCTTGAAAAGCATGCTAAAACGAGATGAACACTTCCAAAATATATTATAATCAGTGTGTACGCGCGCACATGAGAGAGAAATGCACACAGAGAAAGAAAAAAGAAAAGAGTATTTTGAAATTATTGAAACTTTGTTGAATCTGTAATCTCTTCGTTATTTCATTTGGTTTATCAATATGTATTCAGTCTGACAAGTTAATATATATAAAGTAATAAAAAAAAGAAAACACTGTTATTTGTCTAAACAAGTGTTTAAATATTGGAATCAAAGGACTGAATTTTATTAGAAAATACAGTTGATTTTTTTAAGGAAAACCAGACTTCAATTGAGATATTAAAGAGATATTAAAACAATTATTTAGATAAATAATTTATGTTGCTTTTAGTTATATATTTTATTTAATATATATATTATTGTTAGCATACACATACATACACATATGTATATTGAAATAAAATGGGCATTGAACCAAACATCATTTATAATTCAGATTTTTATACAGACTACAGTCCACCTACTCATTAATAAAACAATACTAGATGAGCAGGGATGTCTTAGAAGTTAGCCCCTGATCAAGTCATTAAGATAGATGACCCTAGTTATTAAACCAATCTAAACTTATAAGTAAATAAATAATCATATTATTTATAATATCACATTATATTAATCACATTATTTATAATATCAAATGAATTTCATAAACTCTCTTGGATGAATGAGTGAAAAAAGTTTAACTACTGATAGATGTTATTGATGCACGTAATTAAGAAAAAAAACAAGAACACAATATTCTTATAATTTATCATGAGGATACGACCTTTTTCAGAACCAAACCGTAAATATTCTACTTAGATGAGATTTAAGATATACACAATTGATTTCGATGTACAAACTTTCTTTTTAGAAGACTGATATTATTAAACTCCACTTCAAAAAGTATTTATTACTATAAATAACAATTATTGTGTTGCTTTTAGACAGTCACTAGAATTGTAAAAATTAAGAAATGATAATCATCTGAAACTTTCCCTGGTGAATAATATGTTTTTGATGCACTCAAGTAGTAAGTAATATATTCTAATATTATGGATGAGATACATTTTACATGTAAAATTACAAGTTATTAATCCTGTTTTATGAAGAGGTTCAAATCCCCATTCAAATATAATTTTTTATATACAAAGAATGAAAACAATTCCATAGGGACAATTTCCAGGAAAAGAGCTGGTTTTTATATTTTAAAAATCAAATCCAGAGCCAAAATAATCTGGCAAAATTACTTTACTTCTTTCTTGCTAGGAAGTTCATAAGAAGTTTGAGTGCCGGAATTATGAACCCCAGAATCGTTCCTGGGATCTCCTTATCCCAAGTTAGATGCTCTACTAAATTTGGAAAACCAAGCAGAGTATTCTTTTCTTGATATGGATCAATAAAAAATTGATTGCTTGCTCACATTTATAAATTTATTCAATTAAAAGGATAATAAATTCAGTTAAAGTCTTGTATACACACACGTATAACACTGAGATAGTTTTTTTCTTTTTATTAAGAGAAATACAAACAACAATATCATTACAGAGGCACAACTCCATACAGTAGCACCATTCAGAAGAAGCCAGAATAATCAATAAATGCAAGGGGGTATTTGTGTAAAATCCCTATCTAGTACCTAGTCATCCAATATCCCCAGACTAGTTTCTAGCTTGTGGCTTTCATCCATGAGAAGCCTTGGATCTGAGAACACTGCACCTAAATCTTAGGATCTAGATCTTAAGCTCTCATATTTAAGGCTTGTCACTGATGACAGCCACAAGCTAGAAACTAGTCTGGGGATATTGGATGAGTAGGTACTAGATAGAGATTTTATGGACATATATTCCTGCAATTTATTGATTACTTTAGCTTGAACTGAGTGGCACTACTGTGTAAAGAGTTTTGCCTCTGTGTTAAACGGCTTTTGTAAGCATGTGATGTTTAATGATTTAATAACAAGTCTTCTTATTTATTTTATTGCTGATTTTCTAATTATAAATTAAGTTACACAATTATTTAACAAGATTATCTACATAAATATTCAACTTTTCTTCATATGAAATACAATGAAATAGTTTTTGGAATCCTTAAATCAGTCAATGTCTTTTTAAAATCCCATTGTATAATGAAGATAGATAGTTGCCATGAAAATATGAATTCTATTAAGACCACTTTTTATTTCTATTTGTGTGATTGATGTTGAAGTAGTAAATTAAATACTTTATTACAAAGTTCTTTTTATATTGTCAGCACTTTTTTCCATATAATCTAAGATAGTCATTTTCAGCTTGTATCATTTTTATTTTATTGAAGATGGGAGAGCAGCTATCTAGACATTTTATTTTAAGCATAAAATACTATTAAGTTCTTACTTTTTAAATAATTTCAACAATATAATAAATATATATTATTTGCATTCATCCTTTCATTAATTTTATCTGCAAAATAACATGTTTTCAGTGTGTGCTAAAAAATTCTAATGTCAATGTTATTAGTTTTGGCTTTTCTTTGTTATTTTTCAGTTATATTTAAGATTAGGTTGCTGGTCCACCTTTGTTCTGCTATAAACATTGGATCTAAAATTATCTGCTCAAAAAACTCTGAAGATGTCAGTACTGCATAGATATCTTTTAAATTTTCAAATTCGAAGAAGCTGATGACATTCTGATTATAATACAAAAAACTGATAACTCCACTGACTGATAAATTCACTATCCCCAAGATTTTTGAGTCTGTGCTTTTTTTTAGCATTTCAGAATTAAAAATTGTAATTTTCAATAATTTATTTACATATTTATGCAATATTTTAGTAAAATATTTAATTTAAACCCCCAAAAATAAGTAACTACAATTATATTTTATTTTATAATTTTTGCTTTTATAAAGGCAAGTTGTTAAAGTCATAAAAGTGGAAATTGTGGTTAGTTTTCTGAAATAAAATGTTTTTATTAACACTGGTGAATATTTTTTATGAAATTTTAATAATAATGAATATAGTTTTAAATTTTAAAATATAATTTCATTGTTTTATAATATCTCAATTAAAATTCATTTATATTTTATAAATAGAATTCAAATAAAAAATATTTTCTTCAATAATTTTTATCAATAGGTGAAGATGAAAATAATTAATGTAAAGATTATGAAAGTATGACATAGGTAGACTATCCTATTACCTGAATCAAATGTCGTGGCCAAATCAAAAAAAGCAATATGCAAATCACTTCTTTATTTCAAACACTTTTTATGCATTTGCCTGGCAATAGAAACCATATTTATTGTAGCATTATATTTTGGTACCAGTATTATAGTATACATGATATCAATTGTTCAAAATGTTTCTTGATTATATGTTTCACAATTAATAGGAAGATCAAGTGATAGGTATAAAACCCAGGATCAACTTCCATAATGGCAATGAACAAGAGAATAATCGTTTTTATTTTTTTTAAACTTCAAATATTAGTTTTTGAATATTTTCAAATATTAAATGTTACATATCATTATAACAATTAGTGAACCATTTTACCCATGACTATAAACTCAAGTACACATAGAATAGTGTATGTGAATAAAGTGTGAGATCATAAGTAGTCAAATTTTGTTAAATTGAAATAAATATTCAAATAAATTCAAAATGAATAAATTGTCGATTAAATCAGCAGAAATGCTATTATTTAAAAATATATAAATTTTGTTACATTCACGTAAATGTGCGGTCACTTGTGTAAATAATATTCATAAAATTAGGAAAATGTGTTAGAAAGATTAACAGAACAATTACTAAAATCGTAGATAATTAAATGTTTAAATTTATTAAATATTTCTAAAATAAAAAATCTAAAACAATGAAAATATTGATGTTAAAGTATTAATAAAATTTTGTTACTCTAATAATGTTTGTTGGCAAATATTTATTGCTCTAATAAGGAATATTAATAAATGAATAAATGCATTTTTATTTATTTGTTTATAAGTAATTGATGTTAAACATTTATTATTATTGTTGTTTTTTTATTACAATAAAAATACCCTTTCCCACTCATTGAGAGAAAAAAAAACTATAGGCTCTCACCTGATTGTTTACGTGCTATAAAGATACCCCAGAAATCAACTACAAAGACAGATGCATTGTGGAAAATTTGGATGTCATAGGAGAAAATGTATAAATACCAGTAAGATCAATCTTGTTTTTATGCAAAATTGTCATTGTTGTACCTATCTATCCTAGGATGATGGGGTAGAAAAATATTATCTAGAAGTCTACCCTAGACAAGGTCAGGTCTCTACTCATATTCAGTGATAGATATATTTTAAACTAAAATATAAATGGAAAAGCAAAGCATTTTTTTATTATTTTCAATTAAGGAAATTTGCAATATTGAAATTCTAGAGCATCGACTACAATTTGTTTAAAGGATTAAATGGCTAAATTGCATTTCCAAATATCAAAGGAATATGCTTTTAATATGTGTTCCAATAAAATTTTGAGTGATTGTTCCACAATCTTATCCATTAAAAGAAGCTTTTGGCTAAGGATATTGTAAGTGTCTTATATACAAAGGAATAAATAATATATTGTTATTGAATAGAAGTGATTGAAATAATTTTCTTTAAAACATCATAAGCATGAAAGCGGTCTAGTGATCAGAGTACTTGTCTGGACAAAGAGTTACTTGGGTAATTTGTATATGTGATTATCAAAAGAATTAAGGAGATTAAGGGAATTAAAAGTATATATTTAATATTTGAGAGAAATATTTTCCAAAATGGATGAATTTGATTACGATAATTTTCATCTTCAGTAAATTTGAATAATAGTGCTATAGATCGTTCAATATATTGTCATTTGTGAGTCCTATCATGATAAATTTGGGAATGTTTGGTAATGAATTGCTATATGAACTTTATATGATCAATGTATTAGTCATTTATGTTTTTACGAATAATTTATTAAATTATCAGAGTAGTTATATATAAAATCTAACCATAAAGCTCTTTGAAAATTTAGATAGTATATTTTATATTCAATATTTAAGCATATAGTGTCATAGATATGTAAAAATGAATGCTGATTAAATCTTAGTTAGTGGAGAGAGATTGCATTTATTTGAGTAAAACTATTTATAAGAAATAGTACATTTTTTAGGATAAATATTATTTATATTTTGGCTTATATATATATATATATATATATATATATATATATATATAGAAACTTAAGTAAAGAGAAAGGTGGGATCACCTTTTTCTTATAAAAATCTGCCTTGTGTTGCGATTTGAGAGCTCCCTATACAGTCATCATTACATCTGATTGGCTGTCATATAAGCATTATTAAAGCGCATATGAAAAGGTTTCAGCCTATCACTTCAATTATATTTGGTTACTAAAATACTAGATATTAAAATATATAATAGAATTAATTTAAAATTACAATTGAGATTTTCTGAATGATATAATTTATATGCCAGTTTTAATAGTATGGTAGAGAAGTATTAAAATACCCTATTGCATCTGTGTTTATAAAATAAAATTTACAATAATAAAATTTGAATGCAAACTCAAGCGGATAATGAAGATGACAAATGTGTAAGTATTAAATTTATAGTTTTGAGATACTTAATTCAATTATATGTTCAATGTAAAAGCAGGATGAAATATTTCAATTCATCTCCTATAACATGTGTATTGTATTGCCACATATGCTGTGATTTTAAAAGTAATCAATACTCCACATAAACTTTTAAAAAAGAGCCACAAATATGTATCTTTAATGTTTGTCGTTATGGAAAGAGTTCACATTATAAATACTTATCTTTAATATTTGCTGTTATATAATGCTGATTTGTATTTATTATTTTGTTATTTACATAAAATAAACAATTTTGTTATTTTGTTAGAGTATATGATATTAGTCTTTTTATTAATCAACAATTTGATACAATTTAAATTCAGGTGAAAATATCTTACTGCTAATTCATTTAAGATTGCTTAAATATTTTTATTATATTTGTTATTTGAATCCAATAAGTTAAAAGCAACGTAAAAATCCATCTTGATAATAGTAAATGTTTATTAAAGAAAATCTCTGTGATAATTATTACGATGAGTGTTAATGAATATTTATTAAGAAAAACCCTAAAAATATATAGTTAATGAATGGATAAAACAGAATTATATAAATATGAAATTATTTAGTAATAAACAAGTGATTGGCTGAAATATTATAAAATATATATATTATATTTTAAAAGTTTAATAGTCAGTGAAAAATTGTATATTTACATTAATTATTTCATTTTGTTTGGAAAACTAGAATGAGTGCGGTCATGTGAGTTAGAGTCTTATAAAGGCTCAACCTTATGCGAATCCTTTTTTAGTACACAGAAACGCAACAAGAAGTGCGTTTTCAGTTTCTCTCGCTGTAATTTTCGTTTTAGCACAGTTAACTTTTTACTCACTGAGTCTCTTCCAAACAAAGTTAGATTGAGAGGTTAGAGCCTCTTTATTCTTTAAAGGCACATTGAATCTTTTGAAACAATTTATCTAGTATCATAAGCAATTTGTTCAACAAATATGATCACTAAATCTACAAAATTGAACTGTTGGAGAAACAACTATATACATAGAATAAATATATTAAAGCTGAATGATTTACATGAACTGTAATAGCATGTAATGGAAAAATGTAGGTTAGTACTGCATAATAAATTTTTCTTAATAAAAAAAATGCTTAAAAGTTTATTGGCAGTAGTAGATGTAATAATAATATTTGATGATAATTACTACAATTTGTGTCCCAAGGGTTTAATTAGATACCAGTCAGGAAAGCATAAATAATTTTAATGAATTAACATAAGTTTAGTAACAAAACAATTTATTTAGCATTAAAAATAAATAAGAAATAATTAATTTGGAATGTCATAAAAATAATGTGTTTATCATTAATCCTCTAGTTGTGCGATTTGGATCTCATCCACACAGATAAATATTATAATCAATATGATGTGTTTAATTATGTCTTCTACATAAATGTGCTTGTTATTGTTCTATATTTGTATATGCTTTCTGGAACAATTATGCTTTTGGCAATTCAATATTTTACTTTAACAGATAATCTTATTAAAAATAAATGTCATATCCTCTCCAAGTTTTATTGTGCTTACTTAACACCTCCACACTCTTCGTGCACTAGTTAGCCATCTTTCTGCTAATCCTAGTTTTTCACTACACTTTTTTTATATAAATCTGATTTTTTTTTTTTTTTTGCATATAAATGACCATTTTTAATAATAGTCTGTTTATTATACATACAAATTATTATTATTAGCATATATAAATTTATTGTAAAGGATATTATAATTAAAATAATTAATTCAGGAACAATATGTATGTATTTACCTAATCATGAAATCCAGACATTCTACTATAATTCTTCTTGATTCTCTAAAGGCACATGGAGGAATTTATCTAACAAAATGATTGAAAGTGTTTCTGCAATAGAAGACAATAATGATATTCCATGACTACTGCAATCTTATCTATTCTTTTTGTTTTTAAAAAATGGAACAATAGTAACATCCTTAAGATCTTGGGTCACCACTTCATGGGTTCTTCTATTCCTAAAAAATCCAGTGCTTTTGAAGCTAACATATCAACACCACTACTTAAAAGAATTTTATATATAATACTTAGAAAAGTAATACAACTAATGTAGTAAACATCTTTTCTTTTAAATAAACACATATTTAGCTACACATTAAACAAATAATTAACAACAACAAGGTAGAAATATTGTTGTCATAACTTTTCTTATATCTATGTATCTCTTTTGGATCATAAATTTTTAAATGTAATGTTATTATCATATAGTATTCAAAATCTATCAGTTGTCATTGCTGTTATAAAATATTCACTTGTGAACTATTATTTATATTGTTCTTATTTACTGGGTACTATTTATTAGATATCATTTTTTCCTAATGATAGCAATAAAATTTTGCATTAGCTAAAAAATGAGTGGCTATATTTGTGTTATATTTCATTTTTTAAATTTTTATGCTTATTTGTCAAGCATTGGTGGTCAAGAGGTCAGCAACAGCTGCTTTACAAGCAGTTGTCCCAGGATAGCAGGTTCTCTTCCAGGCTGATGCTATGACACATGAGAAAAGAAAAATTGTGCTTATTTTTGTTAAGTTTTTTATTATTAATACTTTATCCTAAAATATTATTTTAATTTTTCTTTTTAACATTCCTGTGATTTTTGAGTTCTCAGGATTATCTTCAATGACAAATTAAGTCAGTCATTAAATGGCTTTATTATTTGAGACTTCATAAGAAGTTCAAAAACCAGAAATGCTAACACTGGAATCAATTCCAGGATCATGGAGACTGATACTTAGTGTAAGACATCTTTAATAATGTACCATCAATCCTTATATGCATTCTACCTGATGAAATCTTTCATTTTCTCTAATCATCTTTAAAAACATTTTACAATATTTTAAACAAGTTTATTTATTATGTCTGTTTTTCCATAAAAAGAATATTTTTACATAATAATTTTGTACTAATTAAATATCATAAAAACTGAACTGCTTTTTTTCTGCTGCCATCTTCAGTAACTTTTCACAGTTGGAAAATGATCTTCTATTTATTAGATCTTTTTATATAAACATGCAAAATAGGAATACCAAAGGGGGACTCTAAATCAACCTATATATTTTAATGTGAACTGCTTTTAAAATGATTGACTTTAATTTTATAGAGTAAAGATATTTTACTCATTTTTAAGATTTTATAATAAACAGTCATATATGAAGTTACAAGTAATATTTTTACACTGAATGAATACATCGTCATGTGATAATCATCATTGTATTTAATATTGAAACTGTTCTCTAGCTGTCATGTTCTAGAACTTTTTAAAGTAGGAAAATGATCTTTATACTGTATTTTAAATCTTTTCTATATAGAGTTGTGTAGTTCAAATATTAATTAAATAGGCAAAATAAGAGCCATAGATCACATGACCCTATTATCTTAAGCTTGTAAGTTATAAACAATGAGGATTGCCAATTCCTCAACAAGCTTTGTGATAAACGCTTAGCAAGAGCCAGCATTTAAAATGTCTCTGTCAGGATCCGTCCCAAACCCCTGACCATGTTTTCATGTTTTGGCACTCCTCAGAGAGGTGGCAGGGTAGGTTCAGACACTGGATCTAAAAATACCAACCTAAAAACAAGCACTTAACTAGAAGTTATCTATTGAGTGGAACATCTGAAATTTTCAGATTTCTACATGTCTTCAAACCCAGCCATCCAACTCAAATAGATATATGGGGCTGATAGATCTTCAGGCATACCATATATTAGTAGTCTTAGCAATATAACATTGCATAAGACTTAAGGCAGAGACTATAAACAGTCAAAATATAAGTCATAGATCACATGACCCTATCTCTTATGCTTGTAAGTTATAAACAATGCTAAGCATTTATCACAATGCTTGTTGATGAATTGGCAATCCTCATTGTTTATTAATTAAATAGAATTGACAATTATCATGTGACATTGCATTTATTCAATATAAAAATATTATATATCATTATACCATGATATATAACTATTTATTATAAAATTTTAAAAGTGTGTGAAATTTCTCTACTTCATAAAATTAATATAGAGTCTTTCAAAAGCAATTTACATCAAAGTGTATGATATGATTTAAGATTGCTCTTTGATTACTATTGTTTTGCAAACTGTATGTAAAAAGATGCAAAGTGCAGGTGAAAAGTCATTTTTCTGATGTAAAAAGTTATTGAACATGATAAGGTTGTGAACATTTTCCCAAATAACTCTGAGAAGAGTCAAAGATGCTTTTTAAATGGCTGAAAAAAAAGTCAACCAATCATTCTACTAAAATAATAGATTCATAAATTAATATACATATAAACATTAAAATGTTTGACTTGTTGACTATTAGATTACAGTATTGTAATTTCTTGTTTCAGGCAGCTAAATAAAGACTAAAATATTGCAACCTGTTTACTGAATGTGTTAACTGGAGCTTCAAAAATACATGTTTACTTGAGGGCCAGAAATGGTGACTCCTGATAAAATTTTTGCACAGCAATGATTTTTGGAACATAAGATTAAAAATCCGAGATTAATTTTATGCTTGATAGTTTACTCAAGTCATTAATACAAAGTCTAATGCCCATCATTAAGCCAAAATATTTCAGAAAAAAACCGTTTTTGTCTGATAGTTTCTGGATTAGAATCCATATTTATCATGACAGTTGCTGAATGGCAAAATATTATTGTTAATTATAGATAAATATTTTAAATGTTATTCCATATAGTAATATCTATTAAAGAACTTAAGGGACTATTTAAAACTCATAATCTACCTAAAACTATACTGCACAATGATAATATAACATTCATATCAGGTCTATTAAAAAAATTAGTGTTAGTTATCAACAAAAAAAAAATTATAAAAGTTATTAAATTATTATAATATATTTTATTTATCATTTTGAGCAAAATTGTTATTTTTAGCCAGTAGAAACTGCTTGTAGTTTCTGTAACAGATTTTTTAAGAGCAGACTTTTTAAAAATAAAATGTTTTCAAAGTCGATCTTCTATTAATGATGTAGTTTTTGGTTTAAATATTATTTTTTACAAAAAGATTGCATCATATTAATTATTAATTTGTAAACTAATTAATTTATTTCTTACAAATCTACAAAATTCACCAAAACACTCTAAAAACACTCAGCCACTTTCTTTATAGCTTTATTACAACAATAAGGTACTGCCAATCACACAAAAAGGTTTATATAATGCTGACATCTTCAGGTTTAATTAAAAAATTGTAGCAACAGGGAAAACAGAAGCTGCAATCTGTAATATAAGGTTATAGATAGGCTTAAAACAATGTAGAAAAGATAGTGATCATAGCATTACTGTAATGCCTAAAATGTCTAAATAAAGTAGACACAATGCTTGAGTTTTATTCAAATCATTAAACCAAAAAATTAGAGCTTCACTTTATGGTATGAATTCTTTGACACAACATCCTACTTGAAGGGTTTCTTTCTTTTGCAAGAATGTATGACCTCACTTTTAATTAAAAGGACAGTGAATAATTTTATTTTTAAAAGTGGATAAGAAGCAGAATTAATAAATTATTTAATAAAAAAACCAAAACAAATGATAAATATAAAAAATAAAATGACACCAGATAACAAGAAAGAACTAAAAAAATAAAGATGCAGTACAATAAGTTTATTACTTTAATTTTTTTTAGAAATGTTAACAGAGAGAACACCCAGAAATATATATGTAAATGTGATCTCTCCCCTAATTGATTATTAAAAACTACATTATTATTTTTCATTTTGTATATATTATAATCTTAGTTTATATATGTATATTGTACATATAAAAATGTCCTTGTTACTTGTATATGTGTATGTTGAAAAGTAGTATATACTTGTAATCAAAGCTTAGAAACAAAACATAAATTATTATGCTGATGCACTGAAATAAAATCACGGTTCTACTGTATATGGAAATGTAAAAAAAGGAAGTTGGGGTTTAATATATATATATATCGTTAATAAAAGTGAGTTTTATAAAATACAAAACATATGATTAAGCACAAAAATTAACTTACAGATTTATGTCAGTTCATTAACAATTAATATGTGCTTGGTTTTAGTTGATAAATTATTAACTAAAGAAATTGATTGATTGATACTGAGTTTTTAAGTGGTTTCCTTTTTTTTAATTTATTGATTAATTGCTGGTTTAGTTGGATATTGACAAGCATTGATTATTAGCAATGTTTAAAAAGTTGATTAATGATCAGGGATCAACAGATTTATTTAATAAATTAATAAAGTTGCATTTATTTATTTTTGTGATATTTTCTTTTGTCTAGTTACTTCATTAAGTAATAATCTTTTAAAATTGGTCGTTTGCTTAAATAATATTTATTATTATTTTGATTCAAACTTTTCATTAAATGAATTCAAGAGTCTTTTAATTTGTACCTGTGAAGACTATTTTCCGCTAATCAAATTTATTAAGTAGTAGTTACTTTTAAATTCATCATTATCACTGTTCGGAAAATCACGTTATCTTTCTAACTCCAAAAAAAAAAAAATGATAGAAAAAAAAAAAAAATTTAATATCCACATGTTTTTTTTTTTTTTAAGTGTCATAGCATCGGCGGGGACACGAACCCGCAACCCAGGCAACTGCCTGCAAGTGCAAGGCAGTCGCGCTGACCTCTCGACCACCAATGCAAGACAACTATACTTTCTTGAAGCAAATACTTTATGGATTACAGATTGATTGCTATCAAGTTTAATTATTGACCTTAACAAACAATTCTCTTGTCTACTCTTAGTATTTGAATGCTATCCTAGTAAATTATTATTTTTATTCTAAATTCAGAGTTTCTATGTATTTTATTTTAATTTAAATATTTCGGTTTTAAATTTGTTATTATTATTGTAATAAAGTAGATATCATCTTATAAGTAAGAATATGACTCCTCATATTTTCACTAGACATTGTTTAATAATTCATAAATAAAATAAAAGAGTGAAAATTTTAATATTAGAAATATTTAATAAAGAATCCTGAGATCTTATTGTTATAATCAATGATCACTTTCTGATTAGTATATAAGATGATCTCTAAAGTGTAAGAAAATTTGAACACCCTTTCTTTGTTGTTATGATCAAATCATAATGAAAATGCAGTTTTTTAAACTTTATTTAAATATTTATAATTAATTTCACAAAATATTTTTGTAATAATAAAAAATAAATCTTTTCATAATTACATTTATATATTTTTTTGAAATATCTTTAATTTAAAAAAATAAATGCTTCAATATATTTGGAAAACAACCATAAATATGCATTTATGAGCAATCAGAATTCTGCTGGTCTAATTTTTCTTTATAATTTAATAAATATAAATAAAAAAATTTAATTTTAGAATAGAATTATGTAGATTTGTGATTACTTTCTAATTGTTCATACACCTGGAAATTAATTTTCAAACAACAGAGATGTATTTATTTACTTTTTTCTCAATTTTATCCTAGTTGACCAATAGAAAATAAAGCCAAGAGTGTCATTATTATAATTATATAATTTAATGTAATTGATATTATTTTACTAATATTTTGAAGATTAAACTATTTGTCTGTATTTTTTTTATTTTCAAATATAGACTTTTAATCAAGTCAATTTATTGAATTCTTTTATATAACAAAACTTCAATCCTCTTGGATCAAGACTTTCTCTATGACTACATCTGGTGGAAGTTTTTGAAAATGCTCAACTTTTCATCCCTGTAAATTGGCCTTGAATTTTTTTAATTTAAGTTTACAAACAAAGTGTATTTTTAAAAATCATATTTGAACTGTGCAAATATGGAAAAACTAAGTTGCAAATATGAATAAAGGATATAAAACATCATACTATGTTGTGAGAGTAAACAATCTAGAGAGAATAAATAAATTTTTTCTATTATTTTTTAGTGCAATTAGAAATGAATGTGGATTTATGATAAATCTATCAAATTCTGCTTTAAGATATGAAATTTTTTTAAAAAACTATTACAATATTTGCAAAATGTATAATACTATGTTAATTCTAACAGGTAAATAACAAGCATACTCAAATCTTGCCATGATCTCTTTTGTTATCTACTACTATCCATTTTATTAACTATTTTTAAAAATAAAATATAAATAAATAAAATAAAAATGTACATGTGCATTATTTTTGTTTTAAATAATTATCAACCAATTAATATGCAAAAATATTCAGAAGTATTTAATAAAAAAACAAAAAAATGTTTCTTTAATTTCAAACATTTTGCATGAAAATGAGACTACAATGAAGAAAATGTCTTGGAAGATTGTTTCTCACAATTAACAATAGAGTAAAGCAGTGGTCTTCAACCTTTTCACACCTGCAGACCGGTAAAAATAAGGATAAGGTTTCGCGGACCAGCAGAAGTCTATAGATAAATTTTCTTAAAGATATAAACAGCTTAGCCTTAGATGAAGTTATATATATATGGAGTTTGTATAATAAAAAAACTTTTTTTTTTAATATTTTGAATTTTTTTAGAAAAGTAATAAAAAATTTAATTCTACCCCCCCCCCATAAACATATGTGATAACTAGAAAAACAAATTAATTTATGTGTGATTGATTAGATTTTGTTTTTGCTCTGTTTCTTTTTTTTTAATCAGGTAAAAGTGCGATGAAAAAATAAATAAAAATTGTTTATATTAATTAAAAGTTTAAAATCTTATTATTTTATTACAAACTTTTTATTTTATTAAAAACTTCTGCGGCCCGGTGGTCCACGGCCCGGTGATTGAAGACCACTGGAGTAAAGTCTTATTTTTAGCAAACACACTGACCTCTTCAGGTTTTTTCCTGAATTAATAAATCAATAAAAGCATATTCACAGAAATTCCATTAAAAAAACCATTAATATTAGTTATGATAGGAGTAAAACAGTTATCTAAAGCCACAGTACGATCATGAAATTTTTGAAGTAAATAAGGCATGTAAAAAAAATAAAATGAGCACGAATAAAACAAAATCAAAAATAAAATTTGGATTGTCATTAGGTTTTGGTGGAAAATAATTGCAAGGCTGAATATTTAATGCATTTTATTATTAATCCACTATTCATTACTATAAAGATATTGAAACAGCCATGATTATTACGTGTATTGTGTATTTATTTTTAGATGTTACAAATTAAAACCACTTCAATGTATTGTCAATTTAATTCAATGCATTTATCTGAACATGTTTTTATTATTTTAAATAGTCCTGAAACTCTTGCAAAGTGATATCTTGTAACATCTCCATTGTTGTTTCTTCCCACTTCTAAATGGGTAAAAAAAGCTTTTGTAACTTGCTTTTTTATTCAAGGGAATAAAAAGAAGCTGCACAATGTAAGTGTGAGAAAATATGGCTGATGGTTAATTTGGATTGCTCTTGCATAGTGATGGGGAAACTTGCACATCCCACTTTGCAACAAATCATGACATTTTCATTTTACCACATTGCACAAAAGGTTTTACAGATACAGGTAATGTTCCTGATCATTTTAAATGAATTTTGAATAAACAATGATATTTACCTAAAAGAAATAAACATCTTTTTGATATTGGACTTCATTCTCCATGCATTTTTGGGATGTGTTGACTTTGATACTCCCATTAAATTACTCATAAACTTGTGTTTTTTCCTAGAGTAGCTTTTTTGTAAATTGTTTCAAGCATCACAATTCTTTTATTACTGTTGTCCCTAAAAGAATACAGAACATTACATTGTCTCAACTTTTCAGCCATTACAACAATCAACAAATAAGTGATATGCACTTAATGAAAGCATTTACTACATGGTAGCATGACATTACTTGATGATAACAATTGGTAGAGTAATGCAGGGAGATCTCTACAAAAGGTGCTTAGCAGCAGAAGCATAAACTACAACTAACTCACTCTCATATGTATATTTTAAATTCTAAAACCAAACAGTGCTCAACCATTATCCTGACATAGAAAGTCAAGCTATTTTATCTGTTTGGAATATTCATGTAGTTAAACCCTCAACTGACACATAGAATTTTTTAAAAAGTTAATATAGTTTACATACATATAAGATTAGTGATTCTGTCTTGAGGATAATGATTTCAATAAGTCCTTGGTTACCAGTATAATGAGGGAAATTTCATTTTAGCAAATAACATTGTCTAAACTTGTTTCCTATTTAAAATCTTGAGATTTTAGACAAAATAAAAATTCATTTTGTTTAATTGAAATTTTAATGTTCGTTTCTGCAGTGGTTGGAGAGATCTTTTCTTTATCAATGTATTTCCTTTTTATATATTTTAGAGTGTAATTTTGAAAACAGTGTGAATAATTCCCATCATTATCGTTACACATAAGTGTTACGATTTCGTCATGTATTATAGACACTTTTAGTAGAAAAAAAAACGAGTTTTTTAATTGAAAAAAATACTGCTAGAATTGTACTTTTTGTATAAATATTGACTTTGTTTGTCAGAACAAATATGTAGATTTTATTCACATGGGATGGATTTTCTTCTTCTTTACCATGAAACATTATTAGAGCTTTACGATGTTTGGGATTATACTCCTTGAAAAAAGTATATAAAACATTAAATTGATCTATCGTCTGAAACTCACCAACTCAATACATAGATAGTCTCTTGATCTTGTTAACACCCATTTACACTCTATTCTAAATGAGAATTGAATTGTTTGGTAATTTTATTGTCTGTAAATTATCTTACAGAGGAAAAAATGTTTATATTCGTATTTGTGCATATTAAACATAAATAATATATACTTGTGTGTTTGGAGAATGAAAAATAATGTAAGTTTTCAAAAGTAAAAAATAAATTTTAGTAGGTAAAAAATTAAATATTGTGGTGAAGAAATAGCACACCTGTCTGATATGCCTATCACCTGCAAGTTCAATTCAGGCTGCATGATTTTTTTTTCTAGAAGTTTAGTATTTTTCTTTTATACAGTTGCCCATAGCTAACTCAGATAACTATATACCATTGATCAGTAAATGGGTGTCTAACGTTTTTTTTTTTTACTAGAGACAAAGCAAAAATGAAACTCACTAAAATCTAACCATCAGGCAATTAGCAACACAAGTGAGTCTTTTTACTTTTTCTTTATGACAGGTTGTAAAATAGACCTTTGCCTACAGATGATTTTTTATATAAATGACTATTTTCTTTTTAACCTACATTAAGCCATAATTTTTGGACATATATTTGATATTCCTATGCTTCATTTTGACTGAACCAATCATCTTATTGAGCCTAAATCATCGTCCAAAAGCAGAAGTAATATACATTTCTCTTACAGGCTTTTATTTTTTTAAAAAAATCAGCATTCATTGATAAGTATAGTTTATAATAAATACCCAAATGATTATCAATAATCCTTTATCAGATGAGAAAACATTACATTTTATCTTCAGACAATTGGTATTAGAAACAATCAAATCTTTCTTATATAGGTTTTTTTTTTTTTTTACTACTATGTAAAATCTTACAAATTTTAATTCTTTTTGTGCCAAATTTTCATGGCTACTAGCAGTAATTTTTATAATATGGTGAGATTTTTATTTTAATAAATAGATCTTAATTCTTTATCATATTTTTCCATTTTTCAAAATGTTTATTACCAATATAATTAAAAATAAAAATAGTGTTATAAACATTTCAACTTTGCAAATACGGCAACAACAAAAAAAGCTAAAATCTCTTTTTTTTTTTGTCTTAATGATAAAATATACTTGGAATGAAATAAGTTTTATTTCTATGACCAAAATTTTTTTTTTTTCAAAATAGTTTTAAATTTTAAAATTCCTTGTATATTATTTTTAAAATGGAAAAAATAATGACTACAAAAAATATACAGGTATTTGATTTTTCTGCCAATAATAATTTTCTGATTTATATTGTTACATTTCCTTTAAATTGTATACTTCTAAAAAATGAATATTTACAAATAAATCTTGAATCTAAAATTCACTTTCTTATTAAACCATCAATATTTTATTTCATTTTGCAAAAATAAAAATAATATCTAAACAAATTCTGATAATATGTTTCCCTAAAAGTTTGTGATGGTGTTCTAGTTGTATTTTTATATTGGACTATTTCCATCATATAATATGTGTATTGAATGTCTTTAGATAAATTTAACTTTATTTAAATATTCCAAATGCATTCAACTGCTAATAATAGCACATCAAACAGGTTAGTACAATATGCACAACATTTTGAGAGGTATTATTCTCCTCTCTTCTTTCGGTGCTGCTGGCCTGACCAGTGATAGTATTAGCATGGGATTTGAACCAGGACCATTAGATTCTTGAGTATTGAATTTTAAGATAATGCTCTAACAAACTGAGCCATCCTGCCAAAAGCAACAGTCAGTAGAAATTTTATATACTTATTTATGAGGTTCCTCATGATTTCTCCACTTTTTTCCTAAGAGCAAAGTTGATTAGTGCTTTCCATACATTATGTAGAGTCATATTAGGTTGTCTTATGGGACATTTTGCCATTGTCATGTGAGCAGCAACTTTAAATTTTCTTCTTTGTACCTTTTCTTCTCTATGAACTACCATGTGAATGTGGAAGAACATATTGGTGAGACCAGTCATGCTACTGAAAAGTGCTTGCAAGAACACAAGAGAGAAAATAGATGTATCTAAGATAGCAAAGCATGTATATGCCAATGAACATATGTTCAACTGGCAAAATACAAAAATATTGGATAGAGAAGAAAAAGTACATAGAAGAAAATTTAAAAAAGCTGCTTACATGACAATGACAAAAAAATCACATAAGTCAACCTAGTGTGACTATACCTAATGTATGGAAACCATTAATCAACTTTGTTCATAGGAAAAAGTGGAGGAATTGGGAGAAACCTCATAGATAAGTATATGAAATTACTACAGACTTTTGCCTTTGGCAGGATGGCTCAATTGATTAGAGAATTATCTTAAAATTCAATACCCAAGAATCTAAGGGTCCAGGTTTGAATCCCATGCTAGTACTGTCACTGGTCAGGTCAGCAACACCTGAAGAAGAAGGGAGAATAATACCTCTCAAAATGTTGTGCAAATACTAACCTGTTTGATGTGCCATTACTAACAGTTGAATGTATTTGGAATATTTAAATAAAGTTACATTTTTCTAAAGACATTCAATACTCATATTAGATAATGGAAATAGTACAATATAAAAATACAAAAAATCTGGCAAAGTTTTAATTTATATTTTTGAAGTTTGAATTAAAGAAAACCAGATATAAACACAGTAACTCCTTTGAAATCAATAAACCTTATTTGAAAGCAAACTATGATCCTTTGTATTAGATTCTCTATATAATTCAAACATAATTCTAAATACTAACATTTGTAGACTCTTGGTAATATAATAAAAAATAAATGTTACAACATTTGACAACAAAACAGGTTACATTTATAAAAAGATAAATTTATTGACACTAAGTATGTTTGATACAACCAGGTATCATAATTATAGGAGAGTAAAGAAAGTGAGAAATTGTGATCCATAGATAATGTTGAATACAAATTTCAAGAGGATCAAAATGAATAAATACTGAAAAAATAGACACCATTTCCTAGAGAGTTGCATGCTCGATTCTTTTGTATTGATAGTGTTGGCATCCTTGGCAATTTATAAAGCCTCATTAATATTCAATTAAAATTAATATATTAATAAATATTATGGTTTAACATTTATCATCAACTGATTTCAAACGGACAAATAAATATTATATCTAACTGCAAGAGAGCACGTTTAATACAAGGAATTGTGGCATCCCATGGTAAACCAAAAAAAATTATGTTTGTATGTAAAATTACTAAATTACAACCCATCACTTTTACACCTCAACCCTATGGTAACAGACATCAAAATATTGTAATCAACTTTTAAATTGAATTTTGAATAAACTAGTTTTATTAACCACACCACGGTGTCAAAGAATCTTAAATGTTCTTTATTCTTGTTCATATTTACTAATGCATTTTTTAATAATTGTATTTATCTTGAAAAATGTATATTTATAGCATATACTATTTTAAAATTATAATTTTTCAGTTCTATGGTCAAATATTAGAGATGTAAAACAGTATACAGGATTTAAAATATATAACAGATAATGTACAATAGTGGAAAAAATTGAAATACTGGATAATTAAGATGCTATTAAAATATATATTTAATCTCTAACTATTTAGCCCTGTAACTTTCTATATGGATAATCTAATAATCATTTTTTATGCTTTTTACTTTAAACAAAAAAAACTTATTCTTCATTAAATATTTCCATTTTTTACAAATATTGTTTAAATTGTAATTAAAGAACATCAAAGTAATCTTAATAATAATAGATTAACTTTTAGAAATAAATTAAGAAAAATTGTAACAAAAATAGATAAACATAAAAGTTAATTTTTATTTTCACAGTAAAAGTATTTAATAAAGTAACATTATTTTTTAAAATATTAAAATTTCACTGATAATTAAAAAAAATAACATAACAGTTGTGTTCCAGACATTGATTGTTTCTTACTTAATATGTTTAACTGCAATAACACTCTTCTATTGTGAAAGATCCTATTGAGATTTTTATTTATATTCTTTCGTATTTGAACATTCTATTTTTATAAATAAATGTTCTTTCTATGTCATATATTATAATCTTAGCACTATTTATTACGTATGTAAGCCTTTAAGTGATAGACATTCTAAAAGTTAATATAAGATATTTGCAAAATATGAAAATATTTTCTAAACGCAGTTCTTATCTACAACAATGGCACTTGACATCATTAGACGATTTTTTCTACTGAAAATGTTAGAAAAATCAAATATTAGAGCTTTGAATTCTATGTTATTATAACCAATAGGAATTTAGGGTTGGTTATGGTCAAAAACAGAAAAAATATTTTAAAAGTAAATATTTAATTTTTTTGATATTAAAATTTAAACAATTAATTTCTTAACCATTTTGACAAAGGACCATTCTTGTTTACCCAATAGAAACTGCTTCTTTATGTGTGTTAGCAAAGATTTTAAGAATTGTCTTTCTAAAAATAAATGTCTTTCATAGCGATGTAAGTTTTTGGTTTAAAATAAGTATTGCATAAATAACATTAAATTTGTAATTAAATGATTGAAAATTACAATTTTTCTATTGTTCAGTAATATTTCTTTTATCTGACTTCAGGCTCAAACATGTGACTAATAAAAAATTGCCATTTTGTATTTACATCTAGAGACAGGACAATCATTGTCATGCAAAAAATTGTATTGCTTAAAAGGTCCATATAATGATGACATCTTTAGATTATTTTAACAAATAATTTTAAAATTGTTCCACTATAAATAAAACTGTGCATAATAATGAAAAGTTATCCACAGGAGAATTTTAATTATCAATGTATTTATTTTATATCGAAATTTTAATCAGCTGGAAAAAAAACAATACATGTATTTAGAAGAAAGGCTCCTCATGTGCAACATATAAAATAAACTTTGGGTTCCTATTTTAGGAGCATTATGAAGGTTTAAAATTATTAATAATGTTAGTAACAAGAATGCAGATGAAAAAAGTCTTAAGGTGAATACAATTTGTGACCAGTGCCTTTCCCAGGTAAAATAAAATCCTTTATCTGCAGAAAGTGTAGCAAGACAATTTGTATAAGGCCTATTAAAAATATGTGTACTAAGGTTCTAATCTAAAATAAAATCTTTTTAAAATTAATTTTAGTTATTTTTCCATAACCTCGATTATACCATAAAATTAATCCTTTTTTTCATTAACAGTATTGTATACAAATTGAAATGTTTACATTAAAAAATAATTGTAGTCATTGTGGGTTAAGATTATAAAGACATTTTTATATTAGCCAATCACAATTTCCTGTTTCATGCTATTACATTTTTCTTGACTTATATTCCTAAAGACAAATATTTTAAATAATATATTAATTTAAACAAAACTTTTATTAAAAATAAATATTTCACAAATATTTTACATAAATAATTAAAAATATGTAAGTAAACTATGAAAAATATATGAATTTGTTATTTTGAAATGACCAGTCAATGATATTTTCAGCTTATTTGTATGATACTGAAATTTTTGACTTTGTTTTAAATTAATCAAGTATATTTTAGTTTCAGTTTTTATTGCCAAATAGATGCAAAACTTGAAAAAAAAATAACACAGATAGCTAAAAGAGACTGAAATTAAACCAAGAGACTAAAGTGCTATCATACCACACTACACAAAAATTGTAGGAAAATGATTATTAAATGGAATTTTAATAAATTTTTCATTTGTTTGTAATTTCTTAAACGTAAATATTTATTTATTTATCTTAAACAGGCAGAGAAGAATTCCTATGTTTTTTTTCAATTCTACTTATGAGCAATTATATCTGGTGGCATGATGCTTGATTGAATTGAATATTATTATATATTTTTTTTATTCTTTGTAAATATTAATGAGAATGTTCTATACAATTGAAATGGCTTTATTTTCCATTTGCTGTTAATATATTATTACATTATATCTTAGATGTGAAAATACTAAAATTAAATTCAAATTTATAACAAATATATAGAAAAATGTCATTTAATACATACAACAAATAATTAGACATTATGTATATATTCAGACACACTCAGTCATATTTAAACAAAATATTGGACTAAAGTTACAAAGTGTATTTCACAAATAAATTAAAGAAATATAGTAAAAGAAAGTTGGAAATAGCAAAATAAATTTCAAAAATAAACTAATTAATAGTGGTATTGTAATTATAAATCTATTAATTCCAGGTAGGCTGCATAATTGTTAGAATTTACAATGAAGCATTAGCCAGATAACAAAACATGAATAGAATCTTCACAATGAATATGAAAATACATGGATGATAACAAAACATTATGAAAAATAAAAAATAACAATTGATGTGTGAAGATGTAGTAATGTAATGCTTTATGTTACTGAAAATTAATAATATATTCGTATATAACTAAAAAAAGAGTTTTACTGAAGGTAAGTCATGATATTTTAGATGTGAATAAAAAATATGTTGGTCTATTTTCATAATCTATCATTAAATGTCGAATGTCTACAAAATTTTAAACTTTATTGAAATAAAAACAATTGTTAGTAATAATAATACACAAATACACAACACAGTTTAGTTATTACACAATGTTTTGAATAGTATTATTCTGCACTCTTTTTCAAGTGTTACTGGCCTGACTAGTGACAGTGCTGACACAGGATTCTGACTTACACTTTTTGATTCTTGAATAAGATACTAAAGAATCTAAAGGTGTAAATTCAACTTTTATGATAAAACAGAATACCTCAGTTGTTTTGGTTATTGCCTTAAAGTTCATATTCAAGAATCTAGAGGTGTAAGTTTAACAAATATGCTAGCATTGTTGCTGAACAGACTAGAAACACTACTGAAGAAGAATGGAGAAGAATACCACTCAAAGCATTATCTAATCTTCTAACCTGTGTTGTCTTTGTGTGTTATTACTAACAGTTGTTTGTATTTAGAAAAATTTAAATAAAGTTTAAAAGTTACTAGACATTTACCATTTAATGATCATCATCATAATCAACAATCATCAATCCATTGCAGGATAAAGGTCTCTCCAAGTTCAATCCATTTTCTCTGATTTTACCTCCTCTTCTCCACATCACCCCTGCAAACATTCTCATCTTATCCATCCATCTCACATGTGTTCTCTTTCTGGATCTTTTACAATCTCTTGGAATCCAGTTTAAGACTTCAATTATCCATCTATTATCATCTCTTCTAGAAATATATCCAGCCCAACTCCAATATTTTAATTTTTTAATGAGGTCAGTAACACCTGTTTGTTCTCTTACCCATATATTATGTTTTCAATCTCTTCTTGTTACTTCCAGCATGCATCTCTCCATACTTCTTTGAGTGGTCTGAAGTCTCTGTATTGCTTTTCTATTAAGTGAAAAGTCTCAGATACATAAGTAAGAACTGGCAAAACATATTTGTTAAAAACCTTCCTTTTCAAACACATAGGCATATTTCCTTTTAGTATCAAGTTATTTCTACCAAAAGCACTCCACCCAAGTTTAATTCTATGATTAATTTCATCCATTATGTTTCCATCTCTATTAATAATCTGACCAAGGCATTTGTAACTGTTAACTTCTTCTAATTCATCATAATCAATCTTTATTTTTATATTTTGAAAAAATTAATTAAACATTACTTTAGTCTTTTTAAAGTTTATCTTTAGTCCTACTTTCCTACTTTCATCTGATAATTCCTGCAACATTTAATAATACATGATAAAAAGAACAAGATATTACCATATTGTCTTTTTCACTTTTCATCCACAGAATAACAATGAAGATAATATTTTACTAGGTTAGTTAACTGTTGTAAGATGGACAGTATTTTCTTCTTACTTTTCCTCTTATTATAGATAGTTAAATATTCATTTGTTGGGAGTTGAATGGCTGTTTGGATAGCTATGCTTGGTAAACTGAGAAATATCTTGTGTCTTTCCAATAAATATTTAATTAAAAGAATCTAACAACTTTATCACAATTCAGATATCAAATTATGGATATGTTAATGTATTGACCACATCACTAATAAGTTTCTTATACAATATCAAAATTAGCATTATCATAGTTGAGACAATAATACAATTAGATCTGTTCAAGTGAAAATTAAAAACAAAAACAACAAATGTACACATCTAACAACTGACAATTCAAAGGTGAGCCACCAAATATCCTTAACATTAAAAATGACCTCATACGATTGATAGTTTCAGATCCAAAATAATGATTTAAAAGACTTTAATTTTTCTTTTAATTTTATTATGCTTTTAAAAGACAATCTTTATATATTACTCAATAATATATTATGACTAGTGTCATCTTCCTGAATTCATGAAATAAAGTGAATGACATATTAAGAGAATGATCAATTATATTTTTTTGATTAATTATTTTGCCTCTGTGACCTTCAAATTTAGAAGAACCTTCTTTGTTATTAAGAGAAATCAGCTGTTGTTTGGAATTAAATGTAGTTACTTAACTGTATTACTTTTATTTGTAGTTTTCATGAGAGAAGTTCTATTTAAGAGGCAAAACCATCTCTGTAAAATGAAAAAAAAATGCAATTTTGGTTTTTGCAGTATTTTATATATTATTGAACTATACTTTAAATATATTTATTAGTATAGCACTAAATAATGTTTTATTTGTATGTATATTAAATACTGCCTAACACTATACTAGCAATTAAAAATAAAATAGAAATTCATATAACACTACCATACTAAACATCACATGATCACTATCTCATACTAGCACATAATTGTTATTAAACAATTCAAAACAAAGAAAAACTCTCCATATAGTAGTGCCATCTTGTGCTAACAAGATCAATCAATAGATGCCAGAAGGCTTTTGCATAAAATTCCTATCTAGTGCCTACTCATCCAATATCCCCAGACTAGTTTCTGGCTTTCATTGATTGCTCTTGTTAGCACAAGATGGCACTACTATATGGAGTTTTGTTTTGTTTTGAATTGTTTAATAACAATTGTGTGCTAGTATGAGATAGTGATCATGTGATATTTAGTGGTTTAACACCAATCCTGCCTAATAGGATAGTGGTGGCTATGGTTATTAAAGAGCCAAAGACACCAAAATGTATGGGTGCTGAATTGAGTTCAGACCCATATGACTATATAAGCTATTGAGCTTGGATTAAAAATATTGTGTTTTCAATTTCATTCTCATAGTTTTGTAGCTAAATAGAGTTAAAAGGTGGGTGCTAGAGGGTTGCATTAGATCCTAAGATCTAGGTGCAGTGCTCTCAGATCCAAGGCTCCTCACTGATGAAGGCCACAAACCAGAAACTAGTCTGGGGATATTGGATGAGTAAGCACTAGATAGGGATTTTATGCACAAGCCTTCTGGCATCCATTGATTGTTCTTGTTAGCACAAGATGGCACTACTGTGTGGAGAGTTTTGTTTTGTTTTGAATTGTTTACTACCATACTCGCCAAAACAACAGAATTTTACTAAAATTTTAATGCAACCCTGGTTTAATCTATTCACAAATAGTTCTTTTCAAGTAAAATTCAACTAAACTTACAATATAGGTTAATATTTTATTGAATTTCACTTGCAAAGGTTTATTTATTAATAGATTAAACCATAGTTGTGTGTGAATTTTAGTAAAATTTTATTGTTTTGGCTAAAAAATTCATACACAACCATGGTTTCATCAATTAACAGTGTTATACAAATTTCTATTTTATTTTGTATATATATATTCATCCCATATAAATATCAAAACCCCCCCATTCAAATTCTCTATTCATCTATACAATAATTGATTATTTAAAAATCTATTTTAATTTTTGATTGATGATTTAATAAAAGTTATCATCTTATTTTTTTATCTGTCTCAATAAAAAAAGAAATTAATTATCCAACATTAAAAAAAAAGATATTGGTAACTGACATATTCAAATTACACCAAAAAAACTTTTTTTCTCTCTCTCATTTTCACAGAGACAAACATATAAAAAATTTTAAAAAAAAAGTATTACTTAATTCTTTTGACACATTAAATATATTTAACAAAACTAAATGAAAAACTTTCTAGAGGAATTATAATACAATGGTAAATTACTCACTCTCTCCACACTGTCCATGACTTTCCATAGATAAATACCCACCTTTGATAACTAGACTCAAACTGAAGGTAATTATTTATAAATTTTAACATCTTTATCATACTATAAATTATAAATATTCATAGAATTTGTTTTATAAAATATTAAACATTTTATCATTTATAATATTATGAAATAATTAGTAAATTTATTTTAAAATATAAACATTTTATCATATTAAAAAGTATGAAATAAAATTTATTTATAAAAATATTTAAATTTACTATATGATTAAAATCTTTTCATATTACTTCTATCTGTAATAAAAATTTAAATATACTTTTATATTTGACTAAATTAAAACTAATACTAAGAAATCTCACACCAACAAATTTATTATATGAATATACTTTTATATTTGACTAAATTAAAATGCTCCACACCAAACAGATTTATTATGAATATACCTTTATATTTGACTAAATTAGAAATGCTTTAATTACTAAATGATAAATCTCCACAACCAAACAAATTTATATATGAATATACTTTTATATTTGACTAAATTAAAATCCAAACCAAACAGATTATTTATGAATACCTTATATTTGATAATTAGAAATGTTTAATTACTAAATGATAAATCTCCACAACCAACAGAATTTATGTATAGAATATACTTTATATTATAAATTATAACTCCCACCAACAGAGTTATGTGTATGAATATACCTTTATATTTGACTAAATTAGAAACTTAATTCTAATGATAAATCTCCACAACCAAGAATTCTGAGTTTAAATTTTACCAATCAATAATAATTCATAGAATAATAAATCTGTAAACATAAATATTGATCCCCACTTCTAAGGTTCTTCCCTTAAATGAATTCAAATGAATTATTTATAACATAATCTTCTCTTCTATCTTCACATAAAATCAAATGAATTATTGTATAAACCATAAATCTTGACTCTTCAAGTTCTTATCATAATGAATCAAAAATATTTAATAGAATATCCAACTTCTTCTCTAAATGAATTCAAAGAATTATTGTATAAACATAAATCTTACTGCTTCAATTCTACATAAAAATTCAAAAATATTATGATTTCAACTTCTTCTCATAAATTCAAAACTATTTATAAATATTCCAACTCCTCTCATAAAAATTCAAATAACTATTAATATTTTCCACCTTCCAAATAACTTGAAGACTATTAAAAAACTTTACTCTTTCAAATGAAGAGAACATGGAAGAGACTCTACTATTTTTTTTTTGCTAATTACACCAATCTTTCCACTCCCTTCCCCCGACCCGCAGACAGACCTTTCCCCCCACCTCTTGTCCCCCCCCCCCCCCCCCCCCAAAAAAAAATAACTCCAACAAAAAAAACAAATGGTTTGCGGGCGGGTCCAAAAACAATATATATGTATTTTTTTTTAAAAAAAAGAACAACTAGGTCCAGAAAGTAGTGAAAAAATTCAAATTCTATTGTATCCCCTGTATTGTACCTTTTCTATGAATAAAGTTTATTTTTAAAATAATAAAAATACATCGTTGAAATGATCAAAGATGGTATGATCAAATAGAGCTTTTTTGTCATAAATATTTGCTACCACATAAAGAATAAAAAGATTTGTGAAAGCAACTAATTAATTATGGAAAATGGATTAAAAAATAATTTTTGTAATACCATGAAAATAAATTAACCCTCTTTTAAGCTATGGTTAAATAACACATATATTAAGAAATATATAGAGTAGGATACATCCACCTACTCTTTAAGCTTTGGTTGATATAAGCTTTGTTTATGGATATTGCAGAAAATAAAGAAAGGAAATGGTATTTTAGCTTGCAGCATAATTATGCCAAAATTAGTATTGTGCAAGAAGAGAGTAGAGTCAATTTCATTTTCAAATAACTTCTGTTTATTTATATATAGATTAAGTATCAATATGCATATATAAATATCAAATAGCAATGATGTGTGAGTGCTACTTATCTATTGGTTACCTTAAGGAGAGTATAAATTTCATATACATTGAGCTATGACCATTTGAGATATTTAGAATGGGATTACCTAATTAAATATGTGGGTAAAAAAATGTTATACAAATATGATGTAATTACAAAAAAATGAAGTCAGATATCACATGACCTAATTTAATAAGCTTGTATTTACAAATGTTACATATAGAGCTCATAAAATAGCTTATTTTGTGGGCTCTATATATAACATTTGTAAATACAAGCTTATTAAATTAGGTCATATGACATCTGTCTTGATTTTTTTTGTAATTTTAGTTTTTGCTATTAAGACTTTGGTGATTTTATATTGCTAAAGTTATTAATATATGGTGTATCTAAACTTAGTTCAGTCCCATATGGTTTGTAAGTTAAATAGCTGGATTGGAAGACATTGATGTCTAAAAATTTCAGATTTTCTACTTAATAGTTATACATTAGATAAAGTGCTGGCCTTGTCTTGGTATTTTTCATTTAATGCTGGAATATCCTAGCACCTCACTGACGATGCCAGTAGAAGAAACCTGTCTGAGGTTGGGGATATTCTCAAAACTTGTTAAAGAATTTATTTTGCCAGCTCTATATATATATATGAAGTAAATACTGTGAAGAATCATCTAATTAAGACAGTACGAAAAGATAGTTTTTAGATTATGATATTAAAGACTTCGGTGTTTAGTTTGCTATGACATTACAGGCTTCGGTCTGGATGAGTATTGGGGAAGCGACTGCCTGGTAGTGAACTGAAATTGTTAGAGTACAGTAATCAGATGAAAAAAAATCTATAGATTGAGTTTAAAACAATTTATATATATATATTAGCTAATTGAATGCATAAATAGCAGAAGGTGGATGGATCGCTTCGTGAAAGATTACAAAATGAAACAATGGGTTCTTTTCATTCGGAGCTAAAGATGCGATTTCTCTTCTTTAGTGGCCGCTCTGTAGTCAACTTAGTGTGAATGGCTTATTAATAAATTACCTTTTATCATTTATCTTAAACAGCCCATTGCACCATTATTCTTTCAGTTTAAAATAATCTTTCTGCTAGTAAAGAAACTCTTAATGAAGATAGAGTTGCGATTCCTTGATTTATAGTTTTTTTGGGAGAAAAACCAGCGTTCGCTCTTTGAAGAAAATCGCGTAGGGAAGACGTAATTAACGGCGTCACAGATGCGCTTCTCAAAGATTACACTTGCGAAGATCTGATAAAAAGTTAAGAAACTAAAAGATAAAAAATTATCTATATAAAGTCAGATTTAAATTGTACAAAAGACTAAGATATCCGCAGTAAACTTCAATTAAAACTTTAACCTATATGATCTTTATATATATATATCAATTTAAAACATTTATTATTATTGAAAAAAAAATCCAATTAATATTAAAGACGAATTAAGAATTACTTTTAATAAACATTCTTCCTACGCATTTGTAATTATATTTTAATAAAATACTGATTTTTCTTACTAATATTTGTACAAATGTATATATTATATGTGTGTGTATTTACGTATAGTAAATCTTAAGTACTGGATAATTCAAATCTATATATATATAGTTATACAATAAAATCCGTTTGAGACAAAACTAATTAGAACCATCGATTCACAGCGGCAAATCATATTTTGAACCATCACGTAGAATCATTAAGGAACTTAATTATATTTCATAAGCTTAATACCCTGTGCAGCTTGGGGCAGTGGTAAAATGTTCGACATAGCATCGGGAGGTTCGAGGATCGATTCTAGCATTCTCAAATTCGGCGCTCGAACTTTTTATAAAAAGTCCCAAGTAATAAAGCCTGTAGCCATTTTTTAGTAAGCTTAATAATCAGGTAATTTTCTAAAATTATATGGATATCTTTAGTTTGGAAATCTTGGTTCTTTATTTTTAAAATTTCTTAATCTTCAAGTTTGAGGTCCCTTTAAATTTCTTCACTTCTAAGTGACTTTTGAACAACCGGAACAAAAGTCAATTAGTTTATAGGAATAGGCTATGCTTCACATCATTGTCATCTTTAGAATATTAGTTATTATTATTTTCCTAAAGGTTTGTGATGATGGTATATTAGATGTGATAATATATTGGACTATTTCCATTATCTATCAGTATAGAAAGATTTTAAACTTTATGTAAACTTTCCAAATACAAATAACTTATTACTAGTAACACACAAATAGACAACACAGATTAGTAGTTAACTTGTGTTGTCTATTTGTGTGTTGTTACTAACAATTTGTTTGTATTTGGAAAGTTTTAATAAAGTCTAAAAATTCCAATACATTTAACATTTAATGATAGATAATTTAAAAAAAGTGATAAAGATATTAGAAATTACAGACCTATCAGCCTTTTATCAGTTTTATATAAAATTTTTACCAAGATAATTACAACTCGTCTACAGAAAACATTGGATTTCCACCAACCAAGAGAACAAGCTGGATTTAAAAGTGGTTTTAGTACAGTAGATAATATCCAGGTATTGAGAGAAGTTATAGAAAAGACAAATGAGTATGAGCTGCCATTATGTTTTGAATTTGTAGATTATGAAAAGGCATTTGATTCTATAAACATTTCTTCAGTGATTAAAGCATTGGATCATCAAGGTATAGATCCAGGATATTGTCATATTTTAAATAACATTTATAAAAATGCAACAGCAACAATTAGATTACATAATGATACTAGGAAATTCAACATTGAAAAGGTTGTAAGACAGGGTGACTCCATATCTCCAAAACTTTTTACAGCAATGCTGCAAGAAGTATTTTGTGGATTAAAATGGGAATCTAAAGGGGTGAAAATAAATGGAGATTATTTAAGTCATTTAGATTTTGCAGATGATGTAGTTGTTTTTGCAAATAATGTTTTAGAGCTGCAGGAAATGTTGCAGGAGTTATCAGATGAAAGTAGGACTAAAGATAAATGTTAAAAAGACTAAAGTAATGTTTTAATAGATTTTTTCAAAATATGAAATAAAGATTGATTATAATGAGTTAGAAAAAGTTAACAGTTACAAATACCTTGCTCAGATTATTAATACAGATGGAAACATAATGGATGAAATTAATCATAGAATTAAACTTGGTTGGAGTACCTTTAGTAGAAATAACTTGATACTAAAAGCAAATATGCCTATGTGTTTGAAAAGGAAGGTTTTTAATAAATGTGTTTTACCAGTTCTTATTTATGGATCTGAGACTTGGACACTTAATAGAAGAGCAATACAGACTTTTATTTTTGTGGTCTTCCTTTCTGGTAAATCACTTTTTCCACTCTAAATTATAATCTTTCATAGAACACTATATCTGTCATCTAATTACAAGGCAAAAATATTTTTAATTTAGCCTTGTAATTTGATGACAGACGTGTTCCAATAGTGTCTATAAAAGATTATAATTTACAGTGGAAAAAGTGATTTACCAGAAAGGAAGACCACAAAAATAAAACAGGTAAGGGTTTTATCTCTTATATAGGTAAATGGAATTGAGAAATAAGTCAAATTATATAGGATGTAGGGGGGGAAATGTTAGTATAGCAAACGAATATAATGTAGAAATGAACGTTTCACATCTTGAATCAGAAAACTTTCAAAATTACAAATGCAAAACTGAAAAAGGAAAAAAAAAAAAACAAATTACTGAGCAAAATAATAAAATTAAGGAAAATCCTACAAAGTTAAAAGATAGTATTAACTCCAAACAATTCATAACATGTGAAACTCAGAATTACGAAATGCTAAGCCTAAGAAATGACGTTAGTATAGAAAACAAGTATAGTATAGAATCAAACATTTCTCATTTCGATTCAGAAATTTGTTAAAATAATAAAACAAAATCCCCAAAAGCAAAAAAACAACCGATAACTAATAAAATTGATAAAATTAGTGAAAATTCGACAAAGCAAGAAGATAATATTAGCTACAATCAATTTGTAACTCTTGTAACTCAGTATAGCAATATGCTAAGCCAAAAAAATATCATTAGTACTGAAAACAAGTATAGTATAGAAACAAACGTTTCTTACTTTGATCCAGAAAAATGTCAAAATTAAAAAAACAACAGATTGCTAACCAAAATAAAGATATTAGCAAATATATAACAGAAAGAATTGAAAATAATAATACCAGACATTTCGTAATACACGAAACCAAATACAGCGATAGCCAGGGTTTAACGAATGTCGTTAGCCATATGTACAATGCCAATAGTAAACAAAATGAAACTAAAACACTGATGAATCAAATAGAGAACCTCAAAGCACAAAAAAAAACATCTAATATGCACCAAAATGTTCAAACTAATAACTCAAATACTGAAGATTTTGAACAACTGCGTTCTGAAGATAAACCACAAAAAGTAAATGTAATTCCCAATAAATTAAACTCACTTAATAATTTACAAAGCCAAGAAAACCTAAATCCTCTCAAAATAACTCCAACACTAATATAACTAAATCAGGAATCATAATGCAAATAACAAAAAATAAAAATGAGTTCTGCATTAACAATTCACTTTTAAAAATTTTAGGAATGGAAATTGACACAGTATTGAATCAAATACAAACCAATTGCACAGTCCATTGTTTACCATGGAGAATTTTAGTGATGATTAGTACAAAAATTTAAGCGTACTGTTTACAGAAACAATCCCAACAAAGCTATACAAATCTCTATTAAACTACTATAATGACAAAACCCTCATACTTGCTATAACAGATGCACAATGCTCTCTACACAAATTTCCCACAGACCTCCGATGCACCCTAATAAAAGAAAGAGAGATGGGAGATGGAATTCATAGAATTCTTACACACCCAAATGATCACTATATAGCTATCAAATTCCCCAATTGGGCTAGTAATAATAACTTTAAAAATTCTACCTAAACACTGGGAAATAAATTTATTTGTTATATAGAACTCAACAGATCCACAATACCAATAGGCATAATAAAAAACTGTATAATGGGCTTCAATGAAGCACAACTCCAAGATGCCTGTTATTGTCCTCCCTTTTTTCAGAAGTAGACTATTCCAGATGCCTCCTTATCTGATAGGATTAAGCATTGTTTGCTACAAGCCAATACACTGATGTATAGATAAAAACGTAACCAATTATTATTACAGGCCAATAAGCAATGTTGCTTGCTGAATCCAAAGTTTTCAATAAGGTCAGCAATCTGGGTATAAATAGTCAGCCTTTTGTAAGAATCGAGGAAGAACATGTCTAACCTGAAAAGTCTCTTTGCATTCTCCCAGAGAAGCTCTGCTAACCTAAAGAGCAGCAAGTATTCTCATTGATAGCAGTATGCTATTTGGTCTATGCAGATAGGCAAGTACCACAAAGACCGGATGCTGCTAAGACCACCCTCGGCTCAAGGCAAACTGTTTTGTACAACTGGAAGAATCATAGACCCTACCCATGAGGCAAGCCATCAGGTGTGGCTGGAAGGGGCTGGCAGAACACAGAGTTTATGTTAAACTCCAATATTCAACTTATAAATATTCACTTGTATATATTGTATTGTATATATTTGTACGTAATAATAAATATATTAATTTTAATACTTGTTTCAGTATTATTTTACATTATTTTCTGTTGGTTGGGTCTCTAATCTAGACCAAACACAACAGATTTGGTGCAGTTGACAAAATATTTTTTTCCCACAGCTGGAAAAACTATATTATAAAATATGCCAGTTTCAACAGATCTAAACGTATGAAATAAATACGCGAGTGTGTATTTGTTTTATTATTCTTTCGTTTTGGAAAAAAATTATGTTTCTGTAATTTCATTATGGTGGTATTTTTTTTTTAAAAAAATAACAACGTAAAACTGTTGAATAAAATTGATCGTAAACATAAAGGGGTGTCAATTTGAAGCTTCAACCTATCACAAGAGCTTTTCTCGCAAGTCAGCATAAAAGCTTGCTCTATTGGTTTAAAAGCTTTGTTCAGTTAGTTACAATAATGTAACTATAAAAACAAATACTGACTGGTTACTCACAAATATATGAAATAAAGATTTTTCTCATGTTTTAACAGAGAAAAAAATGGCTAATATAATAGGCTCGATGGAAGCTTTTAACCCAGGGTTCCCTGAGAACTGGTCAAGCTACAAAGAGCACCTGATTTTTTATATGCAGGCTAATCAGATCAAAACACCTGAAATAAAATTAGCGATGCTGATGACTATAATTGGGTCGCAGACTTATAATATTTTAAAATCGCAAATTGGGTCAGAAACACTGGCTGACTTAAATTTTGAGAAGGTGTTGGTGATTCTCACAGAATATTTTCCCCCCAAACCACTAACAATAAGGCAGAGATATTATTTCAATCTCTGTGCACAAGCTGAGGGTGAAAAAGCTAGAGAATTCGCAACGTGAATCCGGACATTAGCACTCATGTGTGATTTAGAGTTCTTAAATGAAGCACTATGCAATCTTTTCATTTGTGGCATGAACAATCATAATTTAAGACTCAAACTATTAATGACACTGAATATAGACTTTGAAAAGGCTGTAGCTCAAGCCATGCTGACAGAATCTATAGGGTGTCAAGCAAAGCCATTACAAAAAGTAAATTATACTATTCAAAAAGTTGAACAGAAGATTGAGTCTGACAAGCACTCAGTTAGTTCAACAACAACAACGAGTGTTAAGCATTGTTATAGGTGCGATGAACTGATGGATGTATAAACAGAATGTCCACACCACTATACCATGTGCTCATTCTGCAAGTGAGTCAGTCATATAAGAGTGGCATGTCTAAACTCAAAAAGACAAACAGCCAATATGAGAATGGAAAAAAACATTCCAAAAAACAACAAAGGCAAAATAAACAAGTTGCCAGTATAAATCACATTAAGGACAATCAGTCTGGATTTATACATAGTATTATGATTAATAATATGCCAGTGAAAATAAAACTAGACACAGGGTCTGCAGTGTCTATTGTTTTAAACAAGACCTGGGCTATCATTAATAAAAATAATAAATATAATCTGCATCCTAGCACTAGGACTATAATAGATTATCAGGGTAAAAAAATAAAACTCTTGGGTCAGACAAGAGTTAAAATAATTATGCCTAACAAAACTATACACCTACCATTGTTAGTGGCATCAGGTAGTCACAGCAACTTGTTAGGCCAAGACTGGTTCAGTCACCTAGGCTTTGCAGTGTCAAAGGTGAACCACATCACAACATTAGCTAAATTAAAGACTGACTACCCTGAAGTGGTCAAAAAAGATCTAGGTCTATCTAAGACCACCAATTCAGTTATCACTGAATAAAGAGATAAAACCGATCTGTTGTCAAAGCAGATCACTGTCACTGTCCTTAAGAGCTAACATTAAATCAGAGCTTAAAAGGTGGGAGGCAGAAGGAATTATAGAGCCTATATCATACTCAGAATGGGCCACCCCAATAGTCCCAATCATCAAAGAAAATGGTGATGTGCGGATATGTGGGAATTATCGGTGCACAATTAACAAAGCACTAGCATTGAATAATTATCCACCACCATCAGTTAAGCAAATCCTATCCACACTGTCAGGTGGAAGGGTTTTTACTAAAATTGATTTAAAACATGCATATTTGCAGCTACCGGTCAATGATCAGGCAGCAAGAGCATTGTCAATAATAACTCATAAAGGCTTATTTAAAATGAACTGGTTACCTTTGGTATGTTGGTCACCCCAGCAATATTCCAGAGAGTCATGGATCAACTGGTTGCAGAATACCAGGGACCCTACCATACTTTGATGATTTCTTCTGGTGGCTCAGACTCCAGAGCTACTCTGGAGTTCCACAAAAAAACTCCTTGACAAGTTCAAAGCAGCAGGCATAAGAATAAACTTTAAGTGCATATTTGAAGCCAAAGAACTGGAGTTTCTGGGATTTAGGATAGATGCAAATGGCATTCATCCTACCCAAAAGAAAGTTATGTCAATTAAAAAAGCCAAAACACCAAGTAACAAGAAAGAATTGCAGTCCTTTTTAGGACTTATAAATCACTATGAGGGGTTTTTATATCACAAAACAGAGGCAGCTGAACCACTGTACAGTCTACTAGATAAAAAACAGTCTGGAAGTGGGACAGCAATCATGATAATGCCTTTGAAAAAATGAAAACCCTTATATCTGAGAAAGTGGTGCTGGTACACTTTGACCCTGAAAGAGTCCCGGTACTGTCATGTGATGCTTCACCAATAGGAACAGGTTCAGTGTTGTCCCATAGGAATGATGATGGATCACTTTCCTCTATTGCCTTTACATCAAAGTGTCTCTCAAAGGCAGAAAAAAAATATGCCCAGGTTGATAGAGAGGCTCCGGCATTAAGCAATGGCATTAAAAATTTCATGACTATCTTTATGAGAGATCATTCATACTGCAAACAGATTATGACCCCTATTGGGTATCTTTGCAGCTGAAAAAGGAATCTCTCAGCATGCCTCACCACGTATGCTGAGGTGGTTCTACTCTTATCAGGATATGATTTTATGATACACTACATTGAGGAAAAACAGATTCCTCAATGCTAAGTCATTTTCCTGCAGAATCTGCAGACAGGCTGATTACTACATATCAGTCATCAGTTAACATGATTGATTTGAGGACAAACACACCACTAAACAGTAAATTAGTGGCTAAGTGGACCATAAATGACCCTGGGTTCCAAAGAATTGAAAAATAGATCCAGCAGGGGTGGCCAAATAAAAAACCAGAGGAGTTTCATCCAGCCTACTGGACCCAAAGGCTGGAGCTCTCAATTGAAAAGGGATGTATTATCTGAGGATTCAGAGTAGTGATCCCCCTGGCTGGACAATCCCAAATGCTCAACCTGTTGTATAATGGGCATCCAGGGATAGTCCAGATGAAGATGCTCGCAAGGGCATATGTATGGTGGCCAACTTTGGACACAGAGATTAAGTCTAAATTTCACCACTGCTAACATTGCAAAATGAATCAAAATATGCCAGCAAAAAATAAAACAGTTCATTGGCCTAAACCTGAAGGCCCCTGGTCATGTGGACCATGCTGGCCCATGGAAAAGCAAACTACTATTGATTCATATTCTAAGTGGTCGGAGGTAGTGGAAGTTCCATCAATCCAGACCACTGCAACAATAGAAGCTCTTGCTCTTAGAAAGCTATTTGTGACACATGGCCTTCCTAGAATGATAGTCTCAAATAATGGCACAACATTCACTGCAGTAGCCTTTAAAATCTTTTGTGACAATAATGGCATAGAGCTAGTCTTCAGCCCAACATTTCACCCTGAAAGCAATGGTCAGGCTGAGAGACTGGTGCAAGAGACCAAAAAATTGCTCACAAAAATCGACACAGGAAGCTGGAACATCCGTATTGCCAGAATGTTATTAACTCAGCACTCTACACCAAGTACTGCAACCGGAAAAACTCCAGCTGAACTGCTGTGTAATAGAACTTTGCGAACCAACTTGTCAGCTCCAATACCTGAGCCAAATGATGAAAAACAAAAAAAGGATAAAACTACCAAATTATAAATGAGGACTAATGTTGTATAGCGGATCTGTTAAATGGATCCCGGTGGTCGTAATTCAACAAAAAGGACTTCACACCATTTTAGTGGAAATGGCAGATGGATGTCAACATCATCGCCATCGAGATCAACTGAGACTGGATTATACTGATGCAGCCACAAGGAATGAAGAACCAGAGACATGCAGTACAAGCAAGGAGAACCAACGAACCAAAGATATAAGCAAGGAGGACCAACAAACTGAAGATGACAGCAAACCAGAACCAGCACCAAAGCACTTTAATCATCCTCCAGCACACCTGCATGACTATGTTTTCTAAGGTAAATTTTACCCAGGGGGAGGGATGTTATTGTCCTCCCTTCTTTCAGAAGTAGACTCTTCCAGATGCCTCCTTATCTGATCAGATTAAGCATTGTTTGCCACAGGCCAATAGGCTGATGTATAGATAAAAATATAGCCAATGATTATTAGAGGCCAATATGCAACGATGCTTGCTGAATCCAAAGGTTTTCAATAAGGTCAGGGATCTGGGTATAAATAGTCAGCCTTTTGTAAAAATCGAGGAAGAACATGTCTAACCTGAAAAGACTCTTTGTGTTCTCTGAGGTAAGCTCTGCTAACCTAAACAGCAGCAAGTATTCTCATTGATAGCACTATGCTATTTTGTCTACACAGCTAGGCAAGTTCCACAGAGACCAGATGCTGCTAAGACCACTCTCAGCTCGAGGCAGGCTGTCTTGTACAGCTGGAAGAGTCATAGATCCTACCCATGAGGCAAGCCATCAGGTGTGGTTGGAAGCAGCAGGCAGAACCTAGAGTTTACATTAAACTCCAATATTTAACTTGTAAATATTCACTTGTATATATTGTATATATATTTGTACATAATAATAAATATATTAATTGCAATACTTGTTTCAGTATTATTTTACATTATTTTCTGTTGGTTGGGTCTGTAATCCAGACCAAACACAACAAGGCCCTTTTTCCAATATGGTAAAACAACCAAATTCAAATAACTACCAGAAGAAAGAGCAGGAACTAAAATCTTAACTAATCATGCTTCTTTCCATATATTACTAAAAAAATACAAATCCCACAGACATCCCAACAATTATGAATTACAAAGGTGCTCCAATGATATTGTCATTCAGAGGGGTAGGACCTTGGTGCTTTTTTGCCTTCAATGAACTCACCTGACTAAAGACTGTCAAGCCAGAATATGTAATAACTGTGGAGGAAAGAAGCCCAAATATCATAAATGGAACACAAGTAATAAACTAAATTATATAGAAACAACAACTAACACTCTTCAAACAAATAATAACTCTTAACACAACTATACAGTCTGAATATGATGATCAACTCAAAAAGGACAAAGAACTACAGACAACCTAGTATTGTACTCAAGATCCACAACATATCCTAAAGAATTGAATATACAAAGCCTTTCAAAATTCCAAATTCCAGACATTAAATTTGCCACATAAAAAGATGCAATACAGAATAAAAAGTCACCATACATTGAAAAAACTAATCTTGAAAATGAGGCACAAACCTCAAATAATAATAAACTAAGTCAAGCTCAAATGCAAACAACAATTTCTTCCAAAAAAAAATACTGCAGAGCAGACAAAACCAAAGACATCAATACTCCTAGCAAAATCAAAAATCCCAAAGAAAAAGGAAACAAGTCAAAAACATAACAAAAATATTAATCCAGACAGTAAAATTGATCTCACATTTGAAGAAGAAATGGAAATGGAAGCCAAATGGATCAGGATGATACAGAGGATATAATATTATCAGATTTAATTATAACCAACAGTGAATCAGAAAATGCAAACTCGGAACCACCACAAAAGAAAAAACACCTAACAACACCACAAATTAAACAAACCAAAAATAATTCAGATGCGCAAACAATCAAAAACTTTGTGGTAGAAAATAACACCAACTATAGTAATACAGATAATGAAATTGAAAATTGCTTGAATAAACATAAGAGGGATTAACTCCAATCCATCCAAATTTGCCTAATTTAAAAAACACATAGCCTAATTGGACACTTTATCAACATTTCAAATTATGAAAATATACTAGAACCAGTGCCTCCAACAGACCAACCCCCACCTAACAAAAGCAACTGTATAGACATAATTATAAGCAATCTTAAAAAATACATAACTATTTCAAAACAAACATTTGAAACTAAACTTAAAATCTGGGATGCATATGAACTTATACACCCCCTATTAAAAACCATCCCAGGATCTCTTCATCTTACAAATCAAAAGATTACAAAACTTTGCAAATACTGGGACTGGAACCCAAATATTGTACTTGCTTATCAAAATAAACATGGATGCCATACCCACCAACTACTTCTTAAATAACAAAAGAGGCATATCTAAAATAACCCCCACCCCCTATCTGTGAAAGAGAGGATAAAACCTTTCAACATCTTATCAACAACTGCCAAGATCTTTGGAAATCTAAACAATTGACAATAAGACAAAAATGAACAATTACACCATCATTTCTATAAAGCAAAGCATCAAGACCAAACAATGTGCAATCATAAGATTATCCGTGTTTTTAATGATGGCACTATGGTTAACCAGATGCATAAGGTTTTCACCCTCCCACAACAAAATGAAGAGACCTTTTTCACCAACAAACTTACTGAACTTAGGAAAAGTGATCAAATGCTCGCTCCAATAAACAGATACAAGAATACATGGAACATTATCAATAATTAGAATATAGATGATGACATACCAATTTCAAAATCTTAGAAAAACCAAGACACAACTAATATAAAAAACAAAGAACTCTTTACCCAGAATCATGAACACTCTATAGTCTAATAATGTATTAAAGCCTTAAATAAATAATTTGAAAAAAAATTAGAAAATAGGATGACAGAAGATAAATGTTAAAAATTTGATTAAAATAATATTCAATGTTTTTTTTTATAAGAAATACATAAAGATTAATAATCTGAATTGGAAACATTCAACAACTATGAATATCTTAATCAGATTATCATGAGTGGAAACAGAATTGATAAACCTAATCATGAAATACTTTTAGCAAAAATAATTTAATATTTAAAAAATTATATTTTTGTATTTCAAAAGGAAGGTTGAACACTTTTTAGATAAATTTATATATATATATATATGCACAGGCAATTTTACGGTTCCACTGTCTTGCAATCTTTTTCAGGACCATTCCTATATTAATTTCATAAAACTATATATATATTGTACCAGACCATTCTCCCTGCGGATTTCCTAATCCTAATCTTGCACTGAGCATCAAGTGAACAAGATTTAACAGGAAAAGAGATGAATACCAATTTAGCCGATTGTCTGTACTCATGTATATTGGTACTTCCAGCTAAACTGATAAAAAGAGTGGATTGACAGGACTCTTCCAGTTAAAAACACCCTTTAGTTGCTATCTTATTTGAATGCCTGAATATTTAGAACAATGGCAAGTTCACACCTTTGAAAAATCTATTTACAAAATAGACCTTTGCGCGCCACTTCTAGAAAAGAATAAAAATGAATTTTTCCCCCCTCCCAGAAGGGTGTGCAATACCATGTCCAGCGAAGCATGAGAATAAGATTTAACACCCCGGTAGAGCGATATCCCTTTGTGGCTAGCTCAGTCACTCTACATCTAGGGTCTTCAAATGGGTAAGTTAAATGATTATTATAGGTACGTGGTTGATGAGGAAATGACACGTTTTTTTATCAATATAAAGAATATGAAAACGAAACAAGTTTAATATTATGATTAAATATTTATTTAATCCCAAATACCCACCACCATTTCATACTAATGATGATATAATAAAAAAAATACTAAATAATTAATGATTACAAACCCATATATGCATTGAAATAGATAAATACAATTTTAAATAAAATAATAATAAATCCCTAAAGCTATTTCCAATGTTGTATAAAGAATGGAAGTGGTCTGAGCTCTTTTTACCCAATAGAAATAAATTTTACTTTTTTGTGATTTGATATACAGATATGAGATTTTCAGTCATACAGGCATACGCTTTTACTGATAACTTTAAAACTTTTTATTGATAGCAAAATAAAAAATAAAAAAACAACTACGTATACGTACATTTGCAATATGAGATATTTCACTAATTTCATACTTTTCAACAAGTCAACAAGGTTGCATTGGCTCAGATACTATATCGTACTCACCATAAGGTATTGTATCTATTTCCCTTTCACTATAGATAAATTTCTGTACATGTATATGCACGCATCACAATTATACACTTACTATTACTTTAAATATAAAGTTATTAGAGCACTTGCCTACAGGGAATCTATAATAGATCAATTCCTTCTTGCACTCATCATAAGGTGCAGCAGTAACAAAAAAAATAACTTAAAAAGGATATACGGTTAAATACATTTTTAGATATTCAGCATGAGATATCGTATTTACCGAATATTATAAGCGTATGTATGCATATACATACATGTATATCCATATATGACAAATTTCAGGAGTAACAACAAGAGGAAAATGAATAGCAACAAAAAAAAAAGAATCTCATTGCAATCTTTGTGAAAATACTAGAATTTGAAATAGAAAAATTGACTCAAGGATTTAAGTAAAAGCTTTATCATTTATGCCCGTAATAACTGTAAATTCATATACATATGCGAGAGACACTCTCTCTTTTTTAAATGATTAATAATAATAACAAAAAAATAATATATTTAATCGGAAATATCAAAGTTAATTATTTCAATATTAATAAATATCTTAAAATAAACTTATATCTGCATCTTCATTTTTCTCCTCTGGGCTCTTGAGTGGGCTTCAAGTTAACTGGCTGTGTGGTGAAGATTTCATCCATTTAACAAGGTGGCATTTGTCATCATCATGGCCAGCTAGAATTGGTGTAGTCACATCTTGGCGGCTTGAGACAGAGAAAGGGTGGTGCACCGGATAGTTGTCTACCCCATGGTCATTTTGCTGGAATCTCTAGCATATTGCTTCATATCATTTTTATATATCTAATAAATTTTATCAAATGTTCATTTTCTATCTTGACTAGTTTATTAAATTCTTAAGAAATCAAGAGTTCTTAAAAGAACTATATAATGGATTTCTTAGAAAATGTCAGCAGAAATCATGAGTTCTTAAAAGAACTATATAATGGATTTCTTAGAAAATGTCAGCAGAAATCAAGAGTTCTTAAAAGAACTATATAATGGATTTCTTAGAAAATGTCAGCAGCGGTCTAGTCCATAAATTTATCTCTAAGGTGCTAGATGATTGAAAATCTCTGGAGCCAAAGTAGTGAACAACTTGAATGCCAAATAAAGAATGAATCTCCCAGCACTGACTAACTTATCAAAATCACCCATAAGAACCAATACAGATAGCCCTCTGAGAAGTATGAATCAGCCAATTCTTTTAATTTAGCTTATCACTTCGATTATAACATTGCTTACAATTTTTCTGATTAAATTTTACATTTTAGGGTTTGATACAATGATTGTTTTCCATCTTGAAAAACCCAGACCATTTGCTTACAAAATCAATTCAAAAGAATTTTTAAAAAGATAACAGTTTAATTATAGCCTTATCAAACATTTTGCTTTTGATCAGATTTTTGTAAAAGCAATTAACATTATTTGCTTATGGAATAAAATTACAATCTTTAGAAAAGTAATTAAAAAAAGTGAAAAATATACAAGTATGTTGGAACAATGGCTTTAATTATTTATTTTACTAATATGTTCCAACATTTGATTCATTTGTTTAATAAGTTTGCCTTTCTCTATTTGAATTTTTCAGAGAAAAGCCAAATACATAAAGTGATATATCATAAAAAATATACAAAATAGAAAAATTAAACGAGTTTATTATACATGTACAATATTTGTGTGACCATTAAATGTTTGCTTTAGATTGGCATGTGTGGGTATTCTAATTGCTCAGATCCAACTTCCATTATTAATATAGCACATTTATATGGTTGTTGTGCCTAATATGTACAAATCTATATATGTATCTGCTGTAATTTTCTGTACAGCAGATTTTGTCCAAGGCCATTTGATAATGTCTGGCACAATATATTGTGAGAGTACCATATGAGCCTCACCTAAAACAATTTGTGATTTTTTGTGAATTTAACTGTGCTTATATCGAATCAATAGATATAAATAACTTACACCTATCTTAAGCTTTTCATGTATCAGCTATATACATAAACTAGTTAGTATTAAAAGAATAATTCTAAAAATGAATAATTCTAATTTGTTTATACACACACATAAATAAATGTTTCCAACTAATAGTATTTTTTATTAACCAAAACTTGACATTTGACAAAGCCTTAAGTCAACATTGCATTTTTATCAGTTGAAACAAGGGAAATAAACGTTTGGGGTTCATTACAAATTGTATATTTCAAACAATAGAACGTGAGCTTGATTATGTGATATCCTTGCTGAAATTAATCCAGTATTAAAACGAACTAATATTGTTATGACAATAATCTTCTATTTAGTTATCAAGGCAAGAACTATGTCTGTAAATTTAAATGTGTTCGAATTTAGAACACATTTAAGAGAAAAAGAAGATTCAATACTTTAATTACTTTCTTCAACTAATTAATTTACTGCCTTTTAATAGTATAAAGAACTATAAAAAAATAATCATTGAAATTGACAAGATTATAAGAGTTATCAATGTCTTCAAAATGAGTTTTCAAAATATATATTTAAGAAGACAAAACATTATAAAGATTTTCTCTGGCTAGACAATTTATGCCAAGGATTTCTGCTGATGTTTTAAACCTGAACATGTAAATTTATTCCTACTTAATCAATGCCTAAAATATAGTTGTCATAATTCTCATTTAAAAAGCTGCCTTAATATTGGAGTATTATATTGAAGAAGATGTTAAATATTTTACTACGCAAATATTTAAAGAATGAATATCTGGATTGCCTCTTCGAACGGTGATCAATGAACTTTATGTTTCAACATTCATCGTCATTTTATTTCATCTAAGGAGGGATATAAAACCGTTATTCTTTCTTGTCTTGGATTACTTCATTGTGTATTTTAATAAGCCTTAAACTTTATTTCCTTTGTGGATAATTATATTTACTTAGAAAAATTACTTTGTATATTAAAGTGGAGAACTGATAAGATGAACACTTTATTTTTTTTATTTATTTATTAAAATTTAGATGTTGATATTTTGATATATACTCTGATGAAAATGACAGCTGACTAAGGTAAAAGTTTTTAAATTATTTCAATTTGGAAGTAAGTTTTATTATATTCCAAATTGAATCTTACATGACAATTAACATAATATATTTTTAAACATACATAACTAATATCAGAATACATTCTATTATTAATCTAGTGTGAATGGATGTTATCGTATATAGACATACAACACACACTGAATCATTTTAATGACACAATAGGTAGATTTATAATATATCATGTGTATTATTTATTATACGCATGATTTTAAATTATATATATATATATATATGTAAATGATTACATTTTTTTTTTTAATATTAAATAATTTATTAGTGTATATATATAAGCACAGATTATAATTCTAAATTTTAATGTTTTTATGTGATAATATTTTTGTTTTTTATTACGGATTAAAATGTGTTAAACTTGATTTTAAAATTAAACAGGTCTCGTTTGTTTATTTTATTTAGTCGTTTTATAAAACCAATAATTATAAATATACATACTCACGCATATATATGTTAAATCAACTTAATGATTTAATATTTATAAAGAAGTTATATATAGCTTATACTAAATTTATCATTACTATGGGATACTTGTGGAAATGCCTGAAGAGAATCAATTGCAATTTCTACTCTGAGCTCGAATTCCGAGATTAACGAGGTTATTAATAGAGGAGTGAATTGAATTATATTTTAAATAACATCATCCATGGCATTCTATAAGAAGACTCAAAGTCCGACTATAGTTAGATGCGACTTCCTCGAGTCCTGAAAAGGATCGTCCCGTTATACATGGCGCCCATACTTAAGGCATGAAACAGTAGTTTTCCATTAGTTAAATCCATAGGTTAAAAAAAAAAAGTATGTTGTGAATTGGTAAAAACACTGAATAATAAATAATAGAGACCTTGAAATCAAATGATGGAATTATAATTGATACATTAACCTTTTAACTGCTAATTATATTATTGGTTGTATGAGGTAAAAATCAAATCTTTTAATTGGCCAACTCACAAACTGAAGACAAAGCCTATTGTTAAAACATATTCACCTATAATATTAAATTCAACTCAGATACATTTATAAAAAGTATATTATTAATTTTTCAGGTTATGAAGAAAACGAAAGTTCTTTCAAAAATAAATTGCTATTTATTTATTCTAAAATATTCAATTTCGGCAACATAAAAGCTATAATATAAACAAAAAGATCGACTTTTACGTTATAGAAAAGTAAATATTTCTTTTTACTACAGCTTCAATATTTTTACAAAAATCTTCGATATTTTTCGAAAATAATTTTGTTTTTTTAGTTTATTTTTTAAAAATTATTTTTAATTTGTCAAATTATCCTTTTTTTAATACTCAAATCACATTCAAAATGAAAATCTCAGCATTTATCTTTATTTTCTTTGATCAGGCAGTTTCTTTGTTTTTTCCAGCCAATCAGAATGTCTTTGTTGGCTGAGAACTGGCTGAGAGCCAATCACCAATAAGCTTCTTTCTTTGTTTAGCTTTAAATGCAGTTTTTTTTTATTTTTTACTTGTAAAAGAATTCGGAAGAGGGCACCATCTTATAGAGCTTTTAAAAACCTATTTAAAAACATATTGAACGAATATTTTCGTATAAAAACTCGCAGAGGTAGAGTGATGTCAGATGTCTACGAGGAGCCTCGTAAGAGGTGGGAAAAGGGTTAAAAGAAGGAGGTGAAGAAATAGAAACAATTTTAGCAAAGTTATATACCAAATGTCTTAATGATAAAGATGTACCGGAAGATTGGAAGAATGCAGTAAAAATATTAATATTTAAAAAAGGTGATAAAGAAGATATTAGAAATTACAGACCTATCAGCCTTTTATCAGTTTTATATAAAAATTTTACCAAGATAATTACAACTCATCTACAGAGAACTTTGGATTTCCACCAACCAAGAGAACAAGCGGGATTTAAAAGTTGTTTTAGTACAATAGATCATATCCAGGTATTGAGAGAAGTCATAGAAAGGACAAATGAATATGAGTTGTCATTATGTTTTGGATTTGTAGATTATGAAAAGGCATTCGATTCTATACACATTTTTTCAGTGATTAAAGCACTGGATCATCAAGGTTATAGATCCAGGATATTGTCATATTTTAAGGAATATTTATAAAAATGCAACAGCAACAATTAGATTACATAATGATACCGGAAAAATCAACATTGAGGCAAGGTGACTCCATATCTCCAAAACTCTTTACAGCAGTGCTGCAAGAAGTATTTTGTGGATTAAAATGGGAAACTAAAGGAATGAAAGTAAACAGAGGTTATTTAAGTCATTTAGATTTTGCAGATGATGTAGTTGTTTTTGCAAATAATGCTTCAGAGCTGCAGGAAATGTTGCAGGAGTTAGCAGATGAAAGTAGAAAAGTAGGACTAAAGATAAATGTTAAAAAGACTAAAATAATGTTTAATCGATTTGCTCAAAATATGAAAATAAAGATTGATTATGAAGAATTAGAAGAAGTTAACAGTTACAAATACCTAGGTCAGATTATTAATACAGATGGAAACATAATGGAGGAAATTAATCATAGAATTAAACTTGGTTGGAGTGCTTTTGGTAGAAATAACTTGATACTAAAAGGAAATATGCCTATGTGTTTGAAAAGAATGGTTTTTAACAAATGTGTTTTACCAGTTCTTACTTATGGATCTGAGACTTGGACACTTAATAGAAGGGCAATACAGAGACTTCAGACCACTCAAAGGAGTATGGAGAGATGTATGTTGGGAGTAACAAGAAGAGATTGAAAACGCAATGTATGGGTAAGACAACAAACAGGTGTTACTGACCTTATTGAAAAAATTAAAAGATTGAAATGGAGTTCAGCTGGACATATTGCTAGAAGAAATGATAATAGATGGACAATTGAAATTTTAAACTGGATTCCAAGAGATTGTAAAATACCCAGAAAGAGACCACATGTGAGATGGATGGATGAAATAAGAAAATGTGCAGGGGTGTTGTGGAAAAGAGAAGCTAAAGATCGGAGAAGATGGATTAAACTTGGAGAGACCTTCATCCTGCAGTGGATTGATAATGGTTGATGATGATGATAGTTTGTACATTAAAATATATATTATAACAACATCTTATAAAAGTAGGAAAAATAGAGTTACATTTAAGGGCACAAACACAGCATGAAATCTTTTGGCATATAGGTAATTATAACCTTGAAAAGAAAGTAGTTTATATATACATATATATATATATATATATATATATATATATATGTATATATAAATTACTTAATATTATATATATATATATATATATATATATAATATTAGGAATTTTTCGTTAATGATAACTAGAAGTGGGAAAAAGCTAATAATAATGGAAGTAAAAAGTTTTGAAGAATTTTTCAATAATAAAGATAGTGAAATAGAGATTACTTAAATTAGTAATGAACAAGGATCCTTACAAGTCCTAATGTCTGGGGGGTCTGTAGAAGAAGTTGCACATTTTTCACAAGTTCATATGACAGAACAAATATTACCTCACACACAAAAAGAAACTGAAGCTATAACAGTACAAAAAAGTGATAAGCATATAGCTCAATTGGTTCAAATGATGAGACATCTACAAGTTAGCATGGAAGCAAAGATGGATAATATGGTAACTAAAGCTAATATGAATAATATAAAAGCTGATTTGGTAACCAAAGCTGATATGAATATATAAAAGCTGATTTGGTAACCAAAGCTGATATGAATAATATAAAAGCTGATTTGGTAACCAAAGCTGATATGAATAATATAAAAGCTGATATGAATAATATAAATGCTGATATAAATAAAATGAATGCTGATATGAAGGGAGAAATGACTAGAATGAATGATAATATGGTAACTAACGTTGATATGGATAATATGGAAGGGAAATTAAAAGAAGACATAATTTCTATAAAAGAAGAGTTAAAGAAAGATATTGATAATGTTAAGGAAAAGATGCAAGTAGAAATCAAAGTTGTTGAAACTAAATTGTTTGAAGAGATAAAACAATTATCATTAGATTTAAATAATATTCAAAGAGATATTGTTGAAAAGAAACAAACTGCCAATGAAGTAGAAAGCCTTCCTGACACAAAAGCATCAACAATATCGATGGCAATGAGATCTGTGAATATAATGATAGCATCCAGAACAGATTGCTCTTAGTTCAAATGAATATTTCCGAAGAAAACTGTCATGACTATCATTTTCCCATACAGCAGAGCAATGAAGTAGAAGATCATTGCAGCATTACTCAAGTGCTTGAATCTGATCCAAAAATCTTAGAAAAAGAAGAGGATATGGATCATGTGAAATATAAACTAAATTCTGAGTCTCAGGACTTGAAAGAAACACAGTCAACTGATAATACTGAATGTCTAGATAAATTAAGACTTCGGATTTCTTGCACTAATAACCAAGTTAAATCATGAACTCATGAAACTTGAGATGACTCCATTATCTAAAGATATAATAGATGAATACAACAGTGAAGTGTATTTTGAGTCAGCCCATCATATTTGTGTTTACTCCCAAAACAAAAGTAAAACATTTCATCAACAAGGTGTTGATAAATTGTATGACAACCATCTGATAAGATCATTATCAATGATAATATTTAATGGAAAAGGTTATCTTAATAGAAGGTTTAATTTAGAAGATATGAATGAAGGCAATAGATTTAATTGTCTTAAGTGTAAATTATGGTGTATGAAGCATCACCATAATCCTGAAGATGAACTAATTATAAAAAGTCTTCAGACAATAATAAAGATATATATAATACAAGCTAAGAGACAGAAAGTTCACAATTCCATAAGTTGTGTAATACTTATGAAGGTTCCTTCACATTCATTGAACATGTTAATGGATGTGCTTAAAAAGTAAAGCACATATATAAGAAAAGACTTTATGGATTACAACTTTGGGATGTGACAATGGACGTTCGGTAATGATAGAATCCATTAGGCTATTCTTTTAGGAGAATAAATGTATATATGTATATAAATAAGTGAAGTAGATATTAATAAAAAATGTATCAAGTTAACCAAAGTATAAAAAATATATACACAGGTTTATTAGAGTACAAGTTATGGTTAGTTAAATAAGTAATAATGGTAGATCAATTAAGCATCACGATAATGCAATCTGATGTTGACACTACTAATGCAAGTCCATTATTATATATTTTGATATGGATATATATATAAATAAGAGATTTATTTTATATAGCATGATGTTGTTAAATTGTAATAACAATCACCATTAAGCCAATGTACATGCGCTTTGTGGATATATATATATGGATACAAGAAAAGATACAGTAAAAGCTTATAAACAACTTGTTAAAAAAAAGGCCAGTCAAAGAAATAAAAATGTGAAGACGATTTCACTCAAATTCAAAATTGGGGGTCAAGTTTTTATAAAAACTCCTCAAATTAGTATATCCCAACAGAGCAGATATCAAAAGATTTATCATCGGTATGAAAGACCTTATAATATCATATAGCAAATAGGTCCCAATGCATTCTGGATAAATATAAAGGGAGACATTAAAGGCACTTACAATACTAGAGCTTTAAAACCCTATTTTGGTCAAATGAATTAATAATGTTTTACCACATTTTACTTATGTATAAAGTAAAATATTGAAAGAAAAGATCATTTAGAATAGGTAAGGGGCAAAAAAGTTTTCATTTAAAAGTATATAGGTATATATATGTATAAGGATGTATATAAGTCAAAAATGACATTAATTTTCTTTGATGAGGGTAGGTTAAGCAATTAAAATTAATTCTTAGGATACCTGAAAACTAAAATCATTTTAAGAGTTAATCCATGCTGAATGATGGATGTTCTTATGTTTTGGATAGTTCTCAAAAGAGTCCATAAGTCTTAAAGAAAAGCAGGATGGAGAATACCAAACAAATATGTGTCATCTATAAAAGAGGCACATAACAATAAATCCATTAAATAAAAAGGGGAAGAAAAAGAAAGAACCCTATATATATGAACCTCCTTGTCCTTCTTATTAAACTGAATGATGTTTAGTATAGAGAAAAAGAAAAGGGTTAGAAAATAAAGTAAATAATAAGGGTTGATAAAAGCAAGAAAGAAAAACAAGCTCCACAACTTTATATTTAATACATACATTGACACACATTAAGTGTTCAAATTTTAATGGTAAATATAAAATTTGAACTTTTAAGGAAGGGGGTAATGTGAGAGTACCATATGAGCCTCACCTAAAACAATTTGTGTTTTTTTGTGAATTTAACTGTGCCTATATCAAATCAACAGATATAAATAACTTACACCTATCTTAAGCTTTTCATGTATCAGCTATATACATAAACTAGTTAGTATTAAAAGAATAATTCTAAAAATGAATAATTCTAATTTGTTTATACACACACATAAATAAATGTTTCCAACTAATAGTATTTTTTATTAACCAAAACTTGACATTTGACAAAGCCTTAAGTCAACATTGCATTTTTATCAGTTGAAACAAAGGAAATAAACGTTTGGGGTTCATTACAAATTGTATATTTTAAACAATAGAGCATGAGCATGATTATGTGATATGCTTGCAGAAATTAATCCAGTATAAAAACGAACTAATATTGTTATAACAATAATCTTCTATTTAGTTATCAAGGCAAGAACTACGTCTGTAAATTTAAATGTGTTCGAATTTAGAACACATTTAAGAAAAAAAGAAGATTCAATACTTTAATTACTTTCTTCAAGTAATTAATTTACTGCCTTTTAATAGTATAAAGAACTATAAAAAAATAATCATTGAAATTGACAAGGTTATAAGAGCTATCAACATCTTCAAAATGAGTTTTCAAAATATATATTTAAGAAGACAAAAATTTATAAAGATGATCTCTGGCTAGACAATTTATGCCAAGGATTTCTGCTGATGTTTTAAACCTGAACATATAAATTTATTCCTACTTAATCAATGCCTAAAATATAATCGTCCTAATTCTCATTTAAAAAGCTGCCTTAATATTGGAGTATTATTTGAAGAAGATGTTAAATATTTTATTACGCAAATATTTAAAGAATGAATATCTGGATTGCCTCTTCGAAGGATGATCAATGAACTTTATGTTTCAACATTCATCGTCATTTTATTTCATCTAAGGAGGGATATAAAACCGTTATTCTTTGTCATCTTGGATTACTTCATTGTGTATTTTAATAAGCCTTAAACTTTATTTCCTTTGTGGATAATTATATTTACTTAGAAAAATTACTTCGTATATTAAAGTGGAGAACTGATAAGATGAACACTTTATTTTTTTTATTTATTTAATAAAATTTAGATGTTGATATTTTGATATATACTCTGATGGAAATGACAGCTGACTAAGGTAAACATTTTTAAATTATTTCAATTTGGAAGTAAGTTTTATTATATTCCAAATTGAATCTTACATGACAATTAACATAATATATTTTTAAACATACATAACTAATATCAGAATACATTCTATTATTAATCTAGTGTGAATGGATGTTATCGTATATAGACATATAACACACACTGAATCATTTTAATGACACAATAGATAGATTTATAATGTATCATGTGTATTATTTATTATACGCATGATTTTAAATTATATATATATATATAAAAATGATTACATTTTTTTTTAATATTAAATAATTTACTAGTGTATATATATAAGCACAGATTATAATTCTAAATTTTAATGTTTTTATGTGATAATATTTTTGTTTTTTATTACGGATTAAAATGTGTTAAACTTGATTTTAAAATTAAACAGGTCTCATTTGTTTATTTTATTTAGTCATTTTATAAAACCAATAATTATAAATATACATACTCATGCATATATATGTTAAATCAACTTAATGATTTAATATTTATAAAGAAGTTATATATAGCTTATACTAAATTTATCATTACTATGGGATACTTGTGGAAATGCCTGGAGAGAGTCAATTGCAATTTCTACTCTGAGCTCGAATTCCGAGAGTAACCAGGTTATTAATAGAAAAGTGAATTGGATTATATTTTAAATAACATCATCCATGGCATTCTATAAGAAGACTCAAAGTCTGACTATAGTTAGATGTGACTTCCTTGAGTCCTGAAAAGGATCGTCCCATTATAATATATATACTTTAATTTTATAAAACTATATATATATATTAAGTTTTAGGAAACTAAAGTAAGACTCCAGAACAATTGAAATATAAGATTGTGTGTGTACGTATATACAATAAAAAAAATTTTTGCTGAAAGTTTTCAAAGTCAAGTGGATGAATTGCATTTATAGAAGATATTATGGCAAAATAATGGAACTGGTGGATTAAGTAATATTCGTAATTTTAATAGATGTGTTTAACTTTCTTTGAAGATCTGAGATTTGGACACTTAAGAGCAATATAGGTACTTTAAAGAACTTGCTAATGTAAGAAAATATATATGTTGGAAAATACAGAATGGGAGTAAAAACAATATAAATGGATGAGAGAACAAACATCTATCATTAATATCATTCAAAAAATAATAAAATGAAATGAATCTGGACCAGAAATATAACTAGAAAAGATGGTAATAGGTGAAATATTGAAATCTTAAACTAATGAAGTCTCTGGTGTAATATAAGGAACGGTACATCAGAAAAATTTGATTAATCTTTGAAAAACTTTTATTCTACAATGGAATGATTATGCTTCAAAATGATGATGAAGATTTATGTTTATGAAAAACAAAAAGAGTCCACAGCTTTTGTGATTTAATAATTGTTTTTTACATTATTTTTGACATATTTATTTATTATTACTTTCTCTTTTACATTTTTTGATCTTTCATAGGAAAGGGATTCCATTCCATACAGATTAAAGTAGAGAAATTTTGATGGCTTCCAGCAGGAAGATAAGACTGAGAATGGAATGCAATGTGCAGCAACAACTAGACCACCAAATTGATGTGACATATCATATAAAAGCATTAGAAAATTTTTATTCTAGGATATTTTTTAAAATAATAAAATTAAATAGAAAAATCAAAAGACCAATGAATATATATTCAATTGCTGAATGTGTTCTTATCAAGCGTTTTAATAAAATTACACCACTATTAGATTGTGTAGATAAAATGATGTATGATAACATAATTTCCATGGTAGTATTTTAAAATGAAGCTGGCCATGATTTTTTTTTATAAAAGAAGCAGATATCAATGCTACATAAATATTGATTGATTGGATGATGTGTCAAAAGTCAGAGACATAGTATCAACGTTTTTAGTAAGAAAAGGTTAATATGGAGCAGACTAGACAGCATTACATACATTCAGTTAGCATTTGTAAATGAATATAATCATTCCAACTCAAAGGCATAAAAGAAAAGAAAAAAAGCTTGCTCTAGAATCATTCTTTATGATGACAATATAAAACAATCTGTGAACCACAGGTATGTCCACTTAAAGAATATACTGATCTATTTTTCTGTTTATTTGTTGTGACTCAAACTTTTTATTTCTTTAGAAGAAGACTTTTCTTTTTAGAATACTTCAACATTACATATAACTATAGCTCTCCAATGTATTCTCTACTGTATCTTCTCAATGGAAATGATGCCTTTTCTTTACAATGTAATCATTATAAGTATGCTGTAGTTCTTTGTAAACACCATTGTAGAATGTCATTAATTATTTATTCATTTTACATATCCAATCTAGTGAAGGTATACTTTTATGATAGTGGGCTTTTTAATATCACATCCACAATGTTGAAGAACCATATTAATTAGTTTATGGTCATCCCATTATATTTTTAAAATTCTATAGACTATTCTTAATTGAATCTTTTCTAATGTCTTTATATTGTATCTAGGAGGATATCTAAATCTCATTTTTCTTCAATTTATTTACATAAAAAAAACAGTTCTATATATGATTAATTTGTTGCAACAGTTGTTGTTTTTTTGTGACTTAATTTGTAACAAACCAAGAATATTAATAAATATTTGCTGCATCTCAACATCGCAATCCACTATTCTATTTATAAAACTGAAAAAAAAAAATATTTAAATTGATTTACATTCCCAAGTTGATGACTATTCCAACTAAATTCTGAGGAAATTTCTTCATCGCTGGCTAATAAAAAACTTAGATTTTTGAAAACATTAATTATTAAACCAAAATCTTTATATATTGCATTCAAAACTGACGAATGTAATGCTATAATCAGCATACTGTAAATTTAGAGTCCAAAATGTTCAATAAATCATATTAAAAGTTCCATCGTTAAAACCGTTTAATATCTTGAGTTACGCTTTCTTAAGCAGCCTATAAACAATATAGAAGGTCAAAATAAACTGATTAATAATACCCTTGCATGTTCTTGGTTTGCATCTTTATATTAAAATTATTATTGTTGTTACTATTATTAATAGTAGTTATATTTTGTCTGTCTACTTTTTTTTCCATATGTCATAGCATCGGCCGGGACGCGAACGCATAACCGTCTGCAACCAACTACTTGCTTGCAAGGCGGCTGCGAAGACCTCTCGGCTAACAACGCTTGTTTTGTTTTTGGAATTTGTAAAGATCGTTCTTCTTTGTGAATGATTGCTGGCTGCTAATTTTTTTTCTGATTCGGAGTAAAGTGGTTGTATTTAATGTCCATCCCATTATTTGTCACTATATAATAAACTCAGAGATGATCTTACAACTTGACTGTTTTTGGTAACATCATAAGCTATTTACATAACCTTCAAAAAAAAATGATTCCATTCCCCGCTACCTTCACACAGTTCCATTATTTTTTGGTTTTCAGAATCACTCATGATTTGGCTAAAACATTGGTCATGACCATGTTTGTTCATATATATAATAAAATGTCAATAAAATGATTTTATATAATCTGTAAAAGGTTTTTGTTTGATTAAAAGAAAAAGAAAAATCATTAGTTTATCAATATAGTATCTGTAGGTGTCCATAAAGAATCATTTGACTGTAAAATAAAATAAAAATATAAAATCTTTGTTATTACCATGACAACCATCAGGAAGAGCAATAAATCACGCCAATAATTAACAAGTTCTTAACAACTAAAGCGATTAAAATTCATAGGCATAAAATTTAAATAATCAAATAAAAAAATATGAATGAGATTGTGTAAAACTATAAAACTGGTGGAAATTAATAATGAAATTTAAAATTGTATAGTTTATAATTTCATTACGAAAAAAAACGTTACTTCTTTATTTTATTCTATTATTTCTACTTTCAGTTCTACAATTTACTATAACACGCCTGTCTGTCTGTCTGTACATACAATAGCCCCACATAAAGTGAAAGATAAGATTCGTTGCTGTTTCTTTTTAGTTTGCATTTTATTGTTACTTATAAAATGTTTTGTTCTGATTTATTTACGTAATAATTCTAATTATAGAATATTTGAATAGAGTCTTTCAAGCTCTCTTTACCTTTCCACTCTCTCATACAACCAATAGTATGACCACACCCATGTGGAAAACATAAATAATCACCAGCATACTATCTTGTTCACATGCGTAATCACGTGTATCGGTTGTATGAGATAGAGTGGATAGCTAGAGGGAGCTTGAAAATCTGGGTTCAAATCCGCTGTAATTGTGATTAAATTCCAGGTATATGAAGTATATCTGTATTTAAAATATTATGTAATAATTATTTTTGATTTAAACCTTAATATTAGATGTAAAAAATAAATAAATAATCAAAATGATTATTGCCCAGGAGGGTTACGTTTAAGCATCAAAAATAACAAGCTAATCTAAGACTCACTAACCCTTAGCTCTTGTAACAATATATATATAGGTGAAGGATTACATAAAATAAACCTTAAATCGCCATTTCTCGGTCACTCAAAGCAGGTTTTGTCCATCAGATTTTCCAGTTGCCTATGCATTAGGGCATTTTTTGACATTATTGTTTTGTTTTTTTTTATCCTACAAATATCAACTAATTTATTATAAAATGAATGGTTTGTTGAATTTTTCTTTGGCCAGCTACCAGAAATATTTTTAAGCCTATTTGTAACTTGGTAAAAAAAAAAAATTCCCTTGCAATTCGAATGCAGAATATGATTTTGTTAAGAATTTAAGTCTTATATGTATCATTTAATAATTAGAAGAATTATTATGAAGCAAAAATTTAACTTTAAAGTATACTTCAGGTCATCCCAGATTTTCTACATATGTATGTGGAAGACAAATTCTTCTCTGGAAATTTATAAAAGTTTCCGGCAGATAAGACAAAGCTATATTTCAAACACACATAATCATTCCAAATCGCATGTTTCATAAGTCATCTATTACTAAATGTTATATGTTCTGTAATGTCGGATTTTTTTCTGTAGAGAATAAACTTTATTTGTACATGAATGTTCACTGAAGCTAATATTGTTCAACCCGATCTTTTTGGAAAAGTAATTCAATAGATTGACCTTTAAAAATGAATTATTTTTTTTTTACTTAAAGAAAATAACTGTTCTCTTTATGACTTCAATTTCCAAAACATTTTTTTAAATATTTAGAATCAAACTTTTTTTTTGTACTTTATAATAACTTTTTTCAGAAAACGGAAAAAAATTTTGCTGTTGCAGTTAGTCACTTAATGATGTTTTATTGTTTCAGTTTTATTTGTTAGTTTCAAATTATTTTATCGTTCTTTTCTTCATTTACTAACAAGCTTTTAATATTAGGCAAATTAATAAAAAATAAGTTATTCAAAAGTAGTAACAATATCATATGCTTATTTACACATTTCCAAATGCATTTTTCTCTCCAGAGCCATCTATTTTAAGTTTTAGTAATCTCTTGACACCAAATAGTAAGGTATGTACTTTCTACCAATGATTTATTCTGGATTTAAAAACTTAGTTTAAACTAAAAAAAGTTCGGGATATTTAAATAAAAGATATTTGTTCTATAAATAAGTGCATTCAATCATACTTTGCTAATGAAATCCATCTAGAAAAGGAGAATGTATAGGACTTGACCACCTGGTGTCCATTGATTATTCAAACCATACTGTAGAGGTTTTAGAATAAGTGCAGATAAATACTATTTGCAACTTGAAAGTAATATTAGATAATTTAATTGTTTCAAAGTATTAGAAAAGCAATGAACCAAATAAAACAAAACATCGAAATCATTTATAACATTTTTTTTTTTTTGGGGGGGGGGGGTTAAAAATATATGTTTTAAACAACTTTGTAACATTTGTTTTAGCATATGTTTCTGAATCATTTATTATTGAAATATAAACTACAAACAACAAATTAGGAATTTTTTTTTTTTAAAAAAAAGTGATGAATAGATAAAGCTCAAATTAACACAATTAATTAAAAAAATACATTTAACAAATTTCTAGAAAAATAACAATTATTAAAAAAAATGGATTAGATTTCATATTAATTTATAGGTTGCTATGTCTGAGGGTTTCTCTCTTTTAGCAACCAGTCAGAAAGCGTAAAATAATTTAAGCACACAATTTAGTTTATATACAAATTTTAATAACGTATAAATATAACAAATCACTAAAATATTTACACATCTAATAAACACTTAATTTAATCTTAGCAAAGTTCAACTAGTTATTTAAAAATTAATCCATACATATATTTCACTTTACCATTTCCATTATGGCTTCTTCTTGGAGTCTTATATTTATCCAAGGCATTAGACTAAACTGCACGAAGAAACCAGGACACAAGAGAGAGAAAACAGTTCTCCTCGCTATTTATATTTGAACACCATCGGTCACTTCTGTCCGGACCAGATAAATGATAGTAGCACTCTCTTTACATTTATTTAGCAGAGTCTCACTATAAGCAGGTATGTATTTTATGTTATACCTTCATACATAGCACTCCTCCCCTTACTCTGGAAATAAATGGGCTTTAACTACAAACATAGTCTTTAAATTTAACAGGTGGGTGACATGCTCTGGAAACTCTTGGTGTTTTTAACCCTTCTTGCACTGGGTCACATGGTATATTCTCCAGCTCTTTATCCTTCAAAGTATTTTCACTCAATACATTTTCCAGATTAGTTTCATCTCCATGTTCTTCTTTTATTTTTGTATCAGATGGGGTTTCAAACTCGTCCTCTGATGTAGGGTTTGCCCAGTGGTGGTGAAGGTGATTTAGGTGTTTTCTAAATGACTTTCCATTTTGTAACTCTACCTATTGAATTTGCTTTGACAGTAGCTGTTTTACAATTCTTGGGATCCATTTACATTTCAACACATCATATATCCAAATGTTTTCACCAGGTAGCAATTTATCCGACGAGAAATTTCTGTTTTTATGCTTTTCTGGCAAAAGTTGTGATAGATGTATCTGGCACTTCTGATGCATTAACAACTCTGCTGGTGTTTTCTCCATTGCTGTAATCAGTGAGAAATGCTGTGAGTACATGGCTTGCGCTAAAGCATCCATCATGTTCACTAATTTTAATTACTTTAGGATATTCTTTAAATGTTGCACTCCTTGCTCAGATATACCATTGCTCTCTTGGTGATATGGTGATGTAAGAATATGCTTTATTCCTCTGTCACTCAGGAAATCCTTTAATTTTGTTGATGTAAATACAGAACCATTATCAGTCACAACAGTTTCTGGGTAACTATGGGTAACAAACACTTCACTTAGAACATGGATTATACTCTCAGCACTGGTATCTTTATCCAGCCTGTATTCAGTACAATGTGAAAATGCATATACCACTAACAATATCATGTATAACATGATCCATATCAACTCGTGACCATAAGGCAGAAGGTGTTTTCCATATTTCAAACTATTTCAGAGGCAGTTTAGTTATTTGTTGGCAGGTTATGCATTCTTTCATGTTCTCAATATTCTTTGTCAAGTTTGGCCATCATACATATGATATAGCCATAGCTTTTATATGCACTACTCCTAGGTGTCCTTTATGCAATAACTTTAAGATTTTGGCTTTGCCCTCAGCAGGCACTAGAACACAATTGTTGTTTAATATGCATCCATTACACACAGACAATCCTTCTCTGGCAATGCAAATTGCCTGATTTAATTCACTGGGGCATCTAGATGGCAAACTCATTTTTATCCAATTTATCACCCTCTGGTATCCTTTGACAATTTTAGTCCAGTCTGCTATGACTTTGCTATTTATCACTTCTGATTTTAGAGCATCAATGTAATTTATCTTCTTTATTTCATATCTATTTTCCTTAACATCTGGTAATCTTGACACTGCATCAGCATGGCTGATTCTTTTTCCAGGTTTATATATTAACATAAAATCATAATGTGATAAAATCTCTACCCACCGTAATATATGTGCACTTGATAATTTATATAGATTTTTTACACAGCCAAAAATCCCTGTTAGAGAATGATAGTCAGTATAGATTGTAAATTTGCATCCATACACATATTGGTAGAACATCTTTACTGTGAAAACCACTGCCAAAGCTTCTTTATTCACCTGACTATAGTTTTTTTCAGCTGGTGATAGCACTCTCAAAGCAATAGGACATTCACTTTTACAACCTGGATGAGTGAGAACAACTCCCACACTGTATTCCAATGTGTCCACAGTAATACATAATTCCAAGTCATTTCTATAATGCACTAATAGACTTTCTGCTGTCAGTAAGTACTTGGCTGTTTCAAAAGCTTTATTTTGTTCTGCATTCCATACCCAACATTGTTTTTTCTTTAATAATACATAAAGTGGTGTCAACACATGATTTTCCAACTAAGAAGCTCTCATACAAATTTAACAGTCCCAAGAATGTTTGAAGCTTTTTCATGTTTCTGGGTTTGCTGTCATTTTTTATGGCTTTTACCTTTTCTGGGTCTGGGTGGCATCCACTTGCAGTTACTATATGTCCGAGAAATTGTAATTTTCTTTGCAGGCCACATGTATTTTTTCACATTTAATTCAGCTTTAGCTTGGTCTAGCTTCACAAAAACCTTATCCACATACTTTTCATGCTCATTTTTTGTTTCAGCAATGCTGATATCATCCAGATACAGGATTACTCAATCCATTGATCGAAACAACATATCCATTTTTGCTTGGAACATATTTGGTGCAATCATTATTCCATATGATAATTTATTGTCCTTGTATAAGCCCTTGGGTGTCATTAATGTGAGTAGCTCCAGTCTCCATAGTTACTAGAATCTGATGTAAAGCCATTTTCAAATCCAATTTTGAAAAGTAGTTTGTCTTCTATAATAATGACAACACTTCTCACACATTTGAACCAGGGTAAGCTTCCTTATTTATTTTTTTATTTATCATAAGGTGATAATCTCCATATAGCCATATACTACTGTCTGATTTCATTATCATCATGATAGGGGTTGCCCACAATGACTTCCATAGGTGTAAGAACTCCTTTGTCTACAAGATCATTTAGTTCTTTCTCTACCTTTTCTCTTATTACAAGTGGCACTTTTTGTGGTTTACATATAATTCTCTTTGCATCTTTTATTAGTTCAATATCCATTGGTCTAGTCCTAAATTCTGCCAGTCTGGGCATAAACAATTCTGGATATTGGTTTTTTATGGTAGTTTTTATACGGACCTTTTTAAATATTTCTACATATATTCCTAAAGCTGCAAACCAATTTCTGCCTAATAGTGGGCTATTATCCTTATTAACTACATATAATTTTAGGAACTTATGTCTTGTGTTCAGCATTACTGACATGGTAGCTTTCCCTTGAATAAGCACTCTATTTCTGTTTATATCCGTGACTAACACATCTGCTTTCTATAGCTTTAGCTTATAATTCCAGTCTTTTGCAATCTCCATCTGACAAAGTGGCACTGCTGTTGACTTCCATTGACAACTGTTTATTGCAAACTTCCAGTTCTACACTAATGTTATCCTATTTTTTGTTGTTACTCATGGTAGCATTGATAGTCTAACAAAAGAAAAGTTGATATTTTATAGTGGATTGAGATGTTTCAATAGGGCGTCCATGTTGTGGGCCAATTCTAAGTAAAATTGAATTTCCTAAGTATAATTTCACTATTTTCTAAGTACAATCTTCTTTGTGTGACACATTACAAGCCAATTGTAACTAAATAAAAGTCAATTCTAACAAATGAAAAGTTATGCTTTATTTTGTTAATTTTATAAAAACTTATTTAATTGACATAAAAGGTATTTTGTGATCTTTCGATTGGTCATCCACATTGTATTTCAAATAGAACTAAAATGATTGGAAGAGCTTACAAATATCACATATATTATTGGACCGTTTAAGCTGATTATAACTTTATTCTAACAAATGAGAATTTTTATTCAAATGGTCGCACATCCACATTATGAATTAATGGTACTATATTTAAATCTATATGGAATTTAAACACTTGCAGTTAAATTGCAAGCCAATTGTAACATTTTAAGGATGGATGGGTGGATGCTTCATTATTCCCAGCTAACACTATTTCTAAAGCCTACTAGGATGATGATGATGGTACTGAACATCTATAATCTTAATTGCCAGGGCGCCAAATTGCAACTTTAATAAAATATAAAGGTTAAATCTTACTTCATTAATTTTTAATAATAATATTTAATGAATGAGTTAATAAATAATTAATCAATTCAGAGAGCACTGCGAATGCATTAAAATTGATCTTTGTTCTTGGTTATTCTCAGCACAGTCCCCATTCACCATCATTAAAGCTACAATTAAATTTTATTCTTATTACAAAGTTCTATATCCATCTCCACCTTCCTGATCTACCTCTCCATCAACTTCACATCCATAGGTCTATTACACCATTATCTATTTCTTATTAAATTTTACATTCTGCTAGCTCATTTCTCCCATTATAATCTCTTCTCAGGGTTTTTTAGAACAATTAGGTGTGGAAATTGAATAAGCTGCAGCAGATTATTGGTGATAAACACTCCTCCCATGATCACCTCCAAGGTGATCTTGGGCTGTCTTTAATGTAGTTTAATATCTATTTACATTAAAGCTTGGAATAATTTAAGCTTATTAAATCTTTTAGAAATATATTCTAAACATATTTACAATTATAACAAAATTATAAAGAACTGCATCTAGAGAGGTGTTTGAATACAACGGATGGGGAAAGGATTTTATGCCCACCCCTGCACTTGCTATCACTCAATAACTATTCCTATTCATAATTTATATTTCACTTATATTAACTTATTTGGTAATTCTAAATATCAGAAATTAACCATTTTTAAATAATATTACAGCATATTTATTTACGAAAATGAAGATTCAAATATTCATAATAATATATTGATGTATGATTGGATTGAGATGTCTAGATAATAATAACCCACAAAAACATTGAGACATACGCAAATTTTATTTAAAACAAATCACAAAGTTTATTGATAGATTACAAATCAATACAGAATATATACCCATTCGCTTGATGACTGACATAGCTTTCCCCCTATTTTACAACCGTATTATGATATGTATAAAAAGAAAATCTAAACACATAACTATGCCTAAATCAATGGATAATATCAATAAGTTTAAAATATCAGTATTCACTTCGTAATTATTGAGGAATTATGATTACCATGGAGTAATATTAATATTAAATAAAAAATATTATTTACCTTCGCATATATTATATTTTTGCTTTTATTTTATCCTAGATACAGCGAATACCAAATTTCTTCCTGTGTTTAATGCTTTTCAAATTACTGATTACTGATATGTTTTATAGATAATTCCTTCCCTAATTAAATTAATAATTCTATTTAACTATTTTGAATTAACATTCCTTTGCAAATTTTTTAATCTTATCCTATCATTCTGATCGAACATCCTTTTGCCCTAATTTTTACAACAGAGATACCTTATGAATGGTTGGACTAAGTCAATGCAAATAAATCAGCATCTAGATCGATCATCATCATAGTGCACACACTCTATACTCATGTTCTTATGACATAATAATATTTTAATAATATTGCCTTTCCAGCGAAGTTCTCATCTGGCTGTGAAAATATTTATTAGATAATTTCATATACGCATTGCTTACGCTTAAACATTCTTAGGTTTTATTTAACCTTTAATTTCACATTTATTATCTGTATTACTTTTGGCTTGAATTGATACATTAAACTAGATCAGCAAAACAATATTCAAGTACACCAATCGCACATACATTATCTGCATTCATCCTGACATCAAATTGAGTTTACGATCTTGTATTCAACATTTATAACTAATGCTTATCATAGCTATCTTTCATACAACCATAAGGAATATCAAACATTAACATGAGGCAGGCAGTGACCTGAATAAGAGAAAACCTTTTCATTAAGGTTGAGATATGTTAGGATTTTTATTGCTAGTCATATAAAAAGGCTCAGGTGTACCTATTGCCTCTGGCCATTAATACAGAAACCTTCTTACAGTGTAGAGAATAATCAAGTGGGAAAAACTCTTAACATAAATATCTTAGTGAGCTAGACTTCACTGGCTTGGTGGAGACTTCTGTCTATCCACATTACATACAGATCAAAACATCAACTTCTACAAGTAAAACTTTCATATCTTTAATATTTTGGTGAATTAGTGCACTGGAATATGAGCCAATAAATTTTCTAAGCATTAATCAGCTTGTATCTGGCCTTAAATTTATGATAACAATAATAAGACATAATAAGAAATGCATATTAAAATTTTAAAACCATTTCCATGCACTTTTATAAGAAAATGATGCTGTTTTAGCTCAATAGTCATGCAATTTTATAAGTCTAAGCATTTGACAATAACTTCTGATACGATTCATTCAAAACATTTCCCTTAATAATGATCTCTCTTGTTTTTTCTTTTTTTTCAAAAAAAATGTTTGTAAAGCATTTTAAATAAGGCACATCAGAATGACATTCACCTATCCCCAAAATGACAATGATAGCAAAAGCATTTAAAATAAATACATAAAAAATCATCTGATATCAATATCAACTACCCCCAAAATAACACAATTATAATTATAACATGAATTAATTTTAAAATGGATATACATGATAAACATAAAGAAAGAAATTCTTTTTTTTCTAGATAAATGTCCTACATAAATTGCGAATAATAAAAAAAAATATATACTTATATAGAGTTCTTTGCAAGTGTCCGTCAGGTTCTTAGTTTCCATTTTTCCCTTTTATTTTCCTCCTTAATTTGTTTGTATGAGGGCATGAGTCTATTTAGCAAAAAGTTCTTGTGATGGGGTTTGATTCCTATGCCATCAGATATATAATTTTTATACCACTGAAACAAATTCCTCATTTTTAATTTTATTTAGATTACCATTAGACAGCACTCATTTAAATTTTCCAAGATATAAGTCCATTTCTGATTGTCTTTTTCCCTCTTTAAATTCATTTTTATATTCAAATGGAATGCTCTTTATATATGATATCAAACTTCTAGGTTTTACGTTTTACCATTTGCTGATCAAATCATGACCACTGGCTAACTTCCGGAGCATAAATATGTGTGCCCACTTAAAATTTATTCAATAACATTGTCTTTTCTTAATACAATGTTAAATTTAGCAAAGTTGTTTTCAAGAGACAAAAGGGTAATTATAAACTATTTATTTTTTCCAAAAGAAAAATTATTTCTTTCAAATTTTATCACACAGTTTCTCTATAACATCAATAAAAGAAAAACTTGCAAGCAGAAAGTTTCAAATAGACTAGCCCTCTACTTTACAACACAGCAGAGCTTTTATAGAGTATCCTTTTTTTTCACCCTCCTGCTTCCCCCTATTATGAAATTGTATTGACCCTAATTATGGTCATTCTCTTTTCTTAATTAATTGATTCTTGTTTCTTTTTGTCTCTGGTTACTTTTAATGTTTTGCTCTTTTAGAAAAACCATGCCAAATTCACAACTGCATTCTAACAGATGATCACCAATTAATTCTACATTCAACAGATATAATTACCAATTAATTTCACACTCAACAGACCATCATCTGTTAATTGTACACTTAAATTCCTTGATGAAATTTATATCATTTAAATGGCTCTGATAATTTACTTGGTAATGCAACACCCATGAAACCCATGTTAAAAGTAAATAACAGAAAGCTCTCTTCCCCTTTTACTTTTTCCATTAAATAATGAAACAAAATGTACATTGCATCCAGCTTCAAACCCAGTATTTTGAACTAATTTTTGGCTGCTAATAATAAACTATTCAAAAATGACTTAATTTCTTTTTTTAGACTTCCTTACAAAATGATAAGGAATATTTTTTTAATTGTGAACTTTACAATTAAATCCACAATTAGATTAAATACACACACATGTCGCATGTATACAATTCTTTAATTAAACCTATTTAATATTTTAACCTTTAATTATTATAACTATTATTTTTTATAGTTTAATCTCATGAACTATTTATTTTATAACTTATTAGTATAAAATTATGACCATCCATTATTCCTATCTAACATAGTTTCAAAAGTCACACATTTCCTCCTTCTTTTCACTCAACTGTCAAATGATGTATAAATCTTGCTTTTCTAAAAATATATTTTTAATATTAAATTGACCCATAAATTAAAATAAAATAATCTTTTGGTTAGAAATATTTTAATGATAAATTTTCAGATTGCCTACCAAGTAAAACGTACCCAATCCTTATAAATATGGATTCAAACCTAGTCTTGGCTAAAAATTTTGTTTATTAAGAAAAAATATATACAAAATATGAGGAAATTTTTATATTAAGTCTTATCTTCCATAATTAACTCAAAATGAAGTCTTGGAAAAATCCAAGGGCTACAATAGATAAATTAAGTTCTACCCCCTCCATAAAAGTAATTTCTTTCTCAGAGATTCACCATCTTTGAAATGACAGATGGCAGATAAGTGCCCTCTTGTGTTAAAAATCCTACACCCTTTGTCTTTATATGTGCAAACATTTTTAAACTGTTCTATTTTCCCACAGCAATTATATTTTTATTGCTTACTGTGGCAGTTGGAGGTCGTGATATTATCTTTTTTTTCTTTCTTTACTAAATGATATTTTTTTGAGATTTTTGCTGTATTATACTCTAATGCCATATTTAACATGGCCTCTGAATTTTTCCATGGTGGTTTTTTAATTTAAATCTGGATCACTTAAAACCATTTCCCCAAATTTATTATCTGTCATGCCATATAGGAATTGTTCTTATAAAGAGTCATTTATTTCCTGCCCAAATTTGTAATCCTTAGCTAATTTTCTCAATGCAAGGTCAAACAAAATCTATGTATTTTTCCTGCAGTAATTGCATTCTATTTCTTAGTCTAAGATGTCCTATCCATTTTGCAGTCTTCAGGATGAAATATGCATATAGCCTCTCTATGAATTCATGACAGGACAGGTCTTCCAGACATTTTGGATCGGTAAGCCTGTTTGCCAGTTGTATCATGTCTTGTCCCATGAAATATAAAAGTGTAGCAATTTTATAGTGGTTATCTTTGATTTTATTTATGAAGAAATGATATTCCACTTGTGTTAAATACATTTTCAGGAGTCACTGTTATTCACATTGAACTCATGTATTGTTGGAGCACCTGTTGCCATGTTTTCTTTTTTCAAATTTTTCTATGTCTTGCTTTGCTTACAGTTTAATCCTGTCATGACTGCACCACTCTGCTATGTCTGAGGGTTTCTCTCTTTTAGAAACCAGTCAGAAGGTGTAAAATAACTTAAGCACACAATTTAGTTTATACACAAATTTTAATAACGTATAAATATAATAAATCCCTAAAATATTTACATATCTAATAAACACTTATAATCCATCGTGAATTTAACATTAGAAAAGTTTAACTAGTTATTTACAGATTAATCTATACATAGATTTCACTTTACCATTTTCATTATGTCTTCTTCTTGGAGTCTTATATTTATCCAAGGCATTAGACTAAACTGCATAGGGAAACCAGGACACAAGTAAGAAAAAACAGTTCTCCTTGCTATTTATATTTGAATACTTATCAGTCACTTTTGTCCAGGCCAGATAAATAATAGTATTACATTTATTTAGCAGAGTCTCACTATAAGCAGGTATATAGCTTTACGTTATACCTTCATACATAGCATAGGTTTACAATTAAAATTTAGCTTGAAAAAAAAAGATAAACTTAGGAGAAAAGAGATATGGTGGACTATTTCCATCACCTATTTATTATTAAATGTTGACTATGTCTAGAAAATTTTAAACTTTGAATATAAACTTCTGAAACACCAACAACTTTTAAGAGGGACTGGGCTAGTCATTGCCAATATTAGAATAGGAGTCAACCTTACAACTTTAGATTCTTGAATATCAAGTTTTAGGATAACCCTCTAACCAAATGAGCTATTCTGTCAGGGGCAACAGATAGTAGAAATTATCTTTGAGGGTGGATTCAAATCCTAATCTCTCTCTTTTTTTTTACATTAATTGTTTTTCTACGAGCAAGGTTAATTAGAGGCTTCCAGACATTATGTTTTACCACACTGGGTTGACTTATAGAATTGTTTTTCATTGTCATAAGAGCAGCTTCTTTGATTTTTTTTCTTTAAACCTTTTCCTTTTTATCCAATATTTATATATTTTCTCAATTGAAATTGGATCCTGAGGATTTAAATCAACTCTCATACATAAGTATATAATATTTCTACTAATTGTTGCCTTTGACAGAATAGCTCAGTTGGTTAAAACATTGCCTCAAAATTCGATATTTAAGAATCTAATGGTGTGAGTTCAATTCCTATGCTAATATTGTCAAGGGTCAAACCAACACACTTTAAGAAGAGTGGAGAATGACACTATTTGAAATGGTGTGTTCTGTGTTATTACTAACCTTTGTTTGTATTTAAAAAGTTTAAATAAAGTTTAAAATTTTCCATACATTCAACATTCAATGATAGATGATTGAAGGAATGCAATATATTATCACATCTAATATATCATCATCACAAACCTTCAGGCAAATATTAATCACAATTTATTTCTAAATAATAACTTTTCTACTGCACTATAGACAACTGATCATGTTTTATTTAGGAAAATGGTAGAATGTCAGATACATGAGTTCAATATTGATGAATAACAGCCCAGCTCTCGCAGTCAATAAAATATTTGAGTTCTAGTGTTATTAACATAAACATTAAAAATAATATTAAATAACAAAAAATATGTGCATAAAAGATTAAGATATTTATTTTAAAAATAAAGCATTAGAAATAAAATATTTTTAATAAAATTAAAAAATGAGCAATCATTGAGAATGGATTATTTAATATATATTTCTTATAGGCTCAAGATTTTGCTTTCATTTAGTTGATAGACAACCATTCAGTATTGCTTGGTAAATGGGTATCAAGCTAATATATATATATATATATATATAGTGAAGCAGATGATCTGATGCTCAGATCCTGCTTCACAGCCCACATCCAATCTCCTACCACCTAACCGTATTCAAACTCGTCCTTACGCACGTATACACATAACTAATAATATATTTCTTTACCCAATAGTATAAAATAATGTAAATGTATGGGTCTTAATTTAATATTTAATCTAATAATAATATTCTCATGTGCATGCGGGTGTAAATAATAAATATATATATATATATATATATTTTAGTGTAGGAGATTGTGATTGAATTAATAGTATATTATATATATAAGATATTATATATGATACTTATTATATTTTTCATATATAAGTTTGTAGCCAGAAATGATGCAATCTTGTTAGTAAGTCTCTCGAAAAACAATAACTTGGAAGACCCTTTAGATTAAAATAGAAGATTACAAATTAGTAATAATAAAAGAAACCCATTAGTGGAAATTGTCCATGCTAGCTTGTTTTAAAATCACAAGATATATTTTAAAACAATCGTTCGAGAAACTGATAACAAACTTGCATTGTTTCAAACATCTTACCAGATAAGTGTATCCGGCCAAATGATTCTAAATGAAATCTAAGTGCTTAAACTGCCTCAGGTCCAGCAGTAGTTGCCTAGTTACAAATTCAAATTAAAAGTATAAATACTGCTGGATTTGAATCCACGAAAAGAGGGGAGATCATTAAATAGCCATGCTGCTGAACATAATCCATGCCCGATGTAATTTTCACACAATGTGTTGTGAGTAGTAAGTTTTGCTTTGTCCCTCCATTCTAACATGCTGATTCCATGAACAAAGCTTCCATACTCCATGCTACTGAACTTTACACATGTCTTTCCAATAAAATGAAGTGCTATCTCAAATCATCCTGCTACCCTAGATCTAGTGACAATACCAATGGACTGATTCCTAGTGAAATGCTTTTCTCAATCATCAAAGTAAAGAACCCAAACTGCTTATAATTCCTAAAATCCTGCCTTCTATGTAATGTGTATATTTTAAACTATATCTTTTAAATGTCTTCAAATATATATATATATATATATATATATTTGAAGATATATAAATAGTTATATATATATATATATATATATATATAACTAATCTATGCTAAGCCTCTTATAAAATGTTTTTCTTTTATTTTATTTAAAAGCGGCCAATAATTTTTATTAACATTTTTACGTATTTATATTTTAAAGTTAATGGCAATAATATTCTAAAATCACCAGCATATAACTTATTTTGTTTTCCCCACCCATCATATACTGGGTAAATAATTTATAATTGATAAAAACAAGTATTATTCGGCTTGCCCAGATGCTCGCAGTTTTAGAGAAATAAATTAATTATATTTTTCATGTTTACTGTTGAAAAACAGATTTGACATCTGTTTTTCCCATTCTCCTTCCTAAATAATGCGCTATCTTTTATCTTTCAACTATATTATATATGTAAATTTCATCTTAGCTATTATGACCACCCTTTTTATTTTGCAATCAATTAATGTATTTCCACAAGGGCATAAATCAACCAAAATTGAGTTTTAATGTGTAAAACGTAATGAATAATATTAAGTAATATAATGTAAAAGGGGGGGGGGACCTTAACCTTTTATTCTATATTTATATGTATAATTATTATTCCTGTTTGCTTAAAGTGAAGCCATGTCATTATGCTGAATAGTTCATCATTCGTAGGCAATAAATATGTCCCAATAATCTTCAATTTCAGAAGTATCTTTGTTTTATGAATAAGCGTTTAGTGCATAAAGGCCATTCTATTTTATATATATGTTCATGCTTCTTTATTACATGGAGGCAACCACAACATCGGACCCCATCGTCATCTCAATGTCCTTGAACCAGGCTGTAAAACCACCCTGGGGACATCCTTGGTTCGTGCATGCTTTATACGGAGATCGCTCTGGAAAAACCAGCCCGATACTGACAAAGCCGACCATTCCTTGTCATCCAAGATTCGCCTGTACCTCATTCCAGGGAATCTGGACTCTTTTCGTTTGTAAAACTGACCCTGCGAAAGTTTGCAGAGGAAATTGGTCACTTCTTAGAATTCGTGAAGCACACTCCAGGATCCATAAAAAGGACCGATAATAAGTCACCATGCACGCACCACTTTTCCCTTATCATTTGCCCAGAAGTATTCATAAGCTGTAATGAAATGATTTTTTTAAACAAACATATGTCCCTTATTTTAATATAAGTATTAATACGATAAATTTAGTATCGTTTGTGTAAATTGTTCATTACCCATCCCGTGCATTAATTATCTAAAATTCCCAGTTAACCGTCATATTAAATGTAATCAAATATTATCTGTGTTAAAATTATTGTTTGAAGTAATCAAATGCTCTTTTCATTTCTCTGGGGGTGTGATAGCATTCTAATAATCTATTCTAATAGTGCTAATTTACCCAAACACTTACATATATTATTGGCATAGCCGCAATTATCATGTTATTGTATAAAATGATTCAAATAAATATCTATAATAATCCTGAGGTTCACGTCAGGTAAATGACCCGACATAATTATTATTAATAAATCGTAAATATATATACATCAAACTCGAATCAGTGCTTTCTTTAGTTAAGATAAATATTAAGTTATTTCTTAAGCTTAAATATGACTAGATGATCTCCGCTCTACACATAATTAACATGCTCGTTATTAAGTTATTCTATCATGAGTTAGCCTTGAGTCTTTTGTGTCTCCGATGATCGATGCCGGCGGATGAGAAGTGGATTAATCGATGTCCTCGGGATTGTTGCTCATAATGTTATAGATCTGGGGAATAGGCAAATAGGGCAGAATTCATGAGTGCTCCTGACCTGTGTATCTTGCGCATGATTGGATTCAAGGTACTTTTGACTAGATGCTAGATCTTGTAACGTGAACATACAAATCCGACCGGCACAGATTTTTTTTTCTTTTCTCCGGGTTTGGTGCATCTACGTGGAGCTTCGAAAACAAACACCCATATACCTGAGATAGTAATAGATAGTGATAGATATAACCTATGTTTAAAAAAAATGAGTTTTTTTTTTTTTTAATATTAGTACACACTCCCTGTGAGTCATTGTTAATATAAATATTTTCTCTCAGTATATATATAAAAATATGTTTCAAGTAAATAGTATGTCATATACTCAATAGTTTTCCATGTAAAAGTTTTAAAAGTTTTTTTTTCCATTTTCACTAATCTATAAAATAAGTTAGGGGCAGTTTTGCTTTGTTTTCTTTCACACATATGATTTGAATAATGATGATATTATATAATGTCTTATTCCTTGTCCGTAAATGTTTATCACATGTATAATCCTCGCGAGTTTTTAAAAAAAAGAAGTAAAGAAGTAACAGCTTTTAAGGGGCTCTTACTTTCAAATTAATTAAAAATAAAGATGTGCTTCTCCTAAATAATGTTCCTAGTTTTTGTATACATGTAAGTTTCCAATGATAAAAGAGTGATAGCTTTTAAGGGGCTCTCATTCTTATAAAATAAAATGTTTTTTTTTTTTTTCAAAAAAAAAAGTGAATAAGATGTTGCGTAATATTTTCTTTCTGGTCATAGATGTAAAATTACATGCAGGATGCCTGTAAATAAAACAATGTTAGTTTTAAAAGAACCTCCACAGATAATAAAATAAAAAGTATGTTTTAAATAGTGTCTTTATATAATATTTTCCATGAATGATTTGTACAACATAAAAGTGTTTCGAGTTTACCGTAAGATAAAATAGTGGTAGCTTTTAAGAGGCTTCCACATTTACAATAAAAATAAAATAGGTGTTCTAAATAGTGTGTGCGTTAAATAATATAATGATTTTTTCCAAACGTTTTAAATAAGGACGTTAAATATAAAAATGTTTTTCGTGTTAATACATCTTTTAAAGAAATATTTTAAATTTATATGTTCAAGTCTGAGAGTTAAATAAGTGACAGCTTTTAAATGGTTTCACTGCTAAAAATAATAAAACAAAGATTCTAATAATCGCAAAGGTGCACAAAGAAAATTTTTTTGAAATGTTTTAATAATACTAATGCATAGCTAACGGTCGTAAGTCAATGAAAAATAAAATGATATTTTGTGTTACATTTTCATCCTCTCATATAAATATGTGCTAAGGCCATAATAATTTTTTTTTGTTAAACTAAATGTATAACTATTTAAGCATATAACCCAATAATAGTGTATCATCTGGTCAAAACATATAGCCCTATCCCTTTGGCTGGCACCCGATATTAATACCAAAATAAATTTGCAAATAGGTGATCGAGTTACTTAAAATAAAAAGAGTTTGAAAGCAATGGTTCATAAAAGTTGTATAGAGTTTTTTTTTTTTTTTCGGTTCAAAATAAATGTATTAAGTATATCAATGCAATCGTTAATTAATCATATTGTCAAGATGTTTCAGGTGCTGAAGAACAACTCCCAAAAACAGACCACAAAAGAAGACATAAAGAAGGCCAAGTAGAAATTATGATAAATTTTTTTTATATATTTTGAATTAAAGAGCAGTTAGAAAACTAGATCTAGAAACAATTAATATTAAATGATATTAAATAACAAGTAGGATAGCAATAATCAGTTTAAGAAATAAAATTTGAGAGCATGGGAGGGGGAGAGCAGAGTAAGGGAAAAGTATAGAATGGGGGAGAGGAGGTGTTCACCCATATTAAAATAAAATAAATAACTATAAAACTTATCTGGGTAATTAAAAATATATATATAATTTACCTTAAATCTAAGAGATGGAGGTCAGCAGTGAAGAGATGGAGCAAGGAAAGATATTAAAGTCAGGAAAAATTGTTTTGGAAAATGTTGACCAACCCAAGGAATTTGATGATCCACCTGTAACCATGGAGACCGTGATACGGATGTTACAGAGGATGGAAAAAAAGATTCGAGAATTTAAAGGCAGAAATTGAGGACCAGAACAGAAAGAGATTTGAAAGTTTGGAGGCAAAAATCGAAGACGAGAGCAGAAAGAGATTTGAGAAGTTGGAGGCAAAAATCGAGGATGAGAGCAGGAGAATGAAGGAGTGGATGGCCACCACATGGGATAGCATGAACGACATCATAGAAATGAAGGCGGAGGAGGTGCAAACAGCATGCTGACAGGAATACGAGGATATCCACAACAAAGTTGAAGGGTCTATGGAGGACCACAAGTGTGAGACTCTAGATGCCATCCAAAAAATCAAAGAACTGACAGCCAAACAGGACAAGCAAGAAGCTGCCTTCCATATATGTATCAACCAAATTAAGGCAGAAATGAATGGTATAAAGGAGGAGATAGCAAAAACCAAGGACGGTATGAGATTGGAGGAAGAAAGACTAGAACCAGAGAAAATGATAAACAGCAGACCCCAGCTTCCACTAGAAACCTGTATGCCAAAAGAACCAATATTGTACCCACCGATATCGCTAACTAAGTTCATCCAAGTCAAGACGTTTAAAGGGGATGTCGGAGAAAACCCGAGCATGCACATCGACAGCCTGCATGAATTATTCAAATTTCAACGAGTGCCAGCAGTGGACCAGGTGGCCCTCACTGTCCATTATCTACAAGGATATGCCAAGTTATGGTGGGACTGCTATGAAGATAAGCCCCCAAACTTTGAGACTTATTCGTTCGCCCTATTGAGAACCTTTTGGAGTGAGGAGCGCCAAGATGGAATATACCACGCAATCTTAAAAGAGGCCTATAGTTCTGTTAACCAGGACACCCACACACAGTTTTTCATCAGGCAGGTGGCATGTCTCAGGTCGTTAACAGCATTCCCATTCACGGAAACCCAAATCATTAGGGCCATACAACAGAATATGCCACCATATGTACAGCAGATGATGGTGGGATGTCAGGTGACAAAGATAGAGATGGCCCAGTTTCTCACATCCATCGATCGCTCGCCCATACAAGCAGAAACACCCAAATATTACCCCAGACCTGTGGGGCAACCATCCAGATACCAACATAACTCATGGCGAGTTGAACCAAACAACATAAAAAATATGAACCACCAGATAGAGGGAGAAACTAGAGAAGAAGCTGGACAGATAGAACCTGATGACCTGGATATGGAATGGTAAATGATCTTAGGATTCTAATAATTTCTATATGCTTTAGTAGTTTTTTTTAATTATTGATATATTACTCTATTAACCAAGCAGTAAATAATTTATATATTATACCATAGTTTTGATATGTTATTCTATTAACCAAGCAGTTTTTTTAATGTAAGTGAATTATTTGTATATGTATAGCATAGTTCTTATATCATTATCATATTATATCCAATTAACTAAGCAAGTTTTTTTTAAGGCAGTAAAATTTTAATATAACAGAGAGGGTATTTCGTCAAAAGTCATAAAATTTTTAATAAAACCCATAAAAGTTTCTAATATAGTAGAGAGGGCATTGTAGCTTAGATAAAATTCATAAAATTTCTAGTAACATGACAGAGTTTGAATATTTCAGCATAAATAAAGTCATAAAATTTCCAATATAGCAGAGAGATATTATACCTTAAACAAAAATCATAAAATTTCAATATAACAGAGAGTTAGTATACTGCAAGTGCAAGGCATAAAATTCTTTAGATACATCGCCGATCCAAAGTTGTTCTTTAGTTACCTGTACATCAAGTAAAAGCTTTTTTTTTTCTTTTTTAACGATTTTTTCTTTTTTTTTTCGGTAAGTTCAGGAAAATGAAGCAGATGATCTGATGCTCAGATCCTGCTTCACAGCCCACATCCAATCTCCTACCACCTAACCGTATTCAAACTCATCCTTATGCACGTATACACATAACTAATAATATATTTCTTTACCCAATAGTATAAAATAATGTAAACGTATGTGTCTTAATTTAATATTTAATCTAATAATAATATTCTCCTGTGTATGTGGGCATAAATAATAAATATATATGTATATTTTAGCGTAGGAGATTGTGATTGAATTAATAGTATATTATATATATAAGATATTATATATGATACTTATTATATTTTTCATATATAAGTTTGTAGCCAGAAATGATGCAATCTTGTTAGTAAGTCTCTCAAAAAACAATAACCCGGAAGACCCTTTAGATTAAAATAGAAGATTACAAATTAGTAATAATAGAAGAAACCCATTAGTGGAAATTGTCCACGCTAGCTTGTTTTAAAATCACAAGATATATTTTAAAACAATCGTTCGAGAAACTGATAACAAACTTGCATTGTTTCAAACATCTTACCAGATAAGAGTATACGGCCAAACGATTCCAAATGAAATCTAAGTGCTTAAACTGCTTCAGGTCCAGCAGTACTTGCCTAGTTACAAATTCAAATTAAAGGTATAAATACTGCTGGATTTGAATCCATGAAAAGAGGGGAGATCATTAAATAGCCATGCTGCTGAACATAATCCACACCTGATGTAATTTTCATGCAATGTGTTGTGAGTAGTAAGTTTCGCCTTGTCCCTCACGTTCTAACATGCTGATCCCATGAATGAAGCTTCCGTACTCCATGCTACTGAACTTTACATATGTCTTTCCAATGAAATGAAGTGCTATCTCAAATCATCCTGCTACCCTAGATCTAGTGACAATACCGATGGACTGATTCCTAGTGAAATGCTTTTCTCAATCATCAAGGTAAAGAACTCAGACTGCTTATAATTCCTAAAATCCTGCCTTCTATGTAATGTGTATATTTTAAACTATATCTTTTAAATGTCTTCAAATATATATATATATAACTCTATATAACTAATCTATGCTAAGCCTCTTATAAAATGTTTTTCTTTTATTTTATTTAAAAGCGGCCAATAATTTTTATTAACATTTTTACGTATTTATATTTTAAAGTTAATGCCAATAATATTCTAAAATCGCCAGCATATAACTTATTTTGTTTTCCCCACCCATCATTTACTGGGTAAATAATTTATAATTGATAAAAACAAGTCTTATTCGACTTGCCCAGATGCTCGTGGTTTTAGAGAAATAAATTAATTATATTTTTCATGTTTACTGTTGAAAAACAGATTTGACATCTGTTTTTCCCATTCTCCTTCCTAAATAATGCGCAATCTTTTATCTTTCAACTATATTATATATGTAAATTTCATCTTAGCTATTATGACCACCCTTTTTATTTTGCAATCAATTAATGTATTTCCACAAGGGCATAAATCAACCAAAATTGAGGTTTAATGTGTAAAACGTAATGAATAATATTAAGTAATATAATGTAAAAGGGGGAAGGGGGACCTTAATCTTTTATTCCATGTTTATATGTATAATTATTATCCCTGTTTTCTTAAAGTGAAGCCATGTCATTACGCTGAATAGTTCATCATTCATGGGTAATAAATACGTCCCAATAATCTTTAATTTCAGAAGTATATTTATGTTTTATGAATAAGCGTTTAGTGCATAAAGGCCATTCTATTTTATATATATGTTCATGCTTCTTTATTACATGGAGGCAACCACAAAGTCGGACCCCATCCTCATCTCAATGTCCTTGAACCAGGCTATAAAACCACCCTGGGGACATCCTTGGTTCGTGCATGCTTTATATGGGGATTGCTCTGGAAAAACCAGCCCGATACTGACATAGCCGACCACTCCTCGTCATCCATGATTTGCCTGTACCTTATTCCAGGGAATCTGGACTCTTTTTGTTTGTAAAACTGACCCTGCCAAAGTTTGCAGAGGAAATCGGTCACTTTTCCCTTATCTTATCATTCGCCCAGAAGTATTCATAAGCTGTAATGAAATGATTTATTTAAACAAACATATGTCCCTTATTTTAATATAAGTATTAATACGATAAATTTAGTATCGTTTGTGTAAATTGTTCATTACCCATCCCGCACATTAATTATCTAAAATTCCCAGTTAACTGTCATATTGAATGTAATCAAATATTATCTGTGTTAAAATTATTGTTTGAAGTAATCAAATGCTCTTTTCATTTCTCTGGGGGTGTGATAGCATTCTAATAATCTATTCTAATAGTGCTAATTTACCCAAACACATACATATATTATTGGCATAGCCGCAATTATCATGTTATTGTATAAAATGATTCAAATAAATATCTATAATAATCCTGAGGCTTACATCGGCTAAATGACCCGACATAATTATTATTAATAAATCGTAAATATATATACATCAAACTCGAATCAGTGCTTTCTTTAGTTAAGATAAATATTAAGTTATTTCTTAAGCTTAAATATGATTAGATGATCTCTGCTCTACACATAATTAACATGCTCATTATTAAGTTATTCTATCATGGGTTAGCCTTGAGTCTTTTGTGTCTCCAATGATCGATGCCGGCAGATGAGAAGTGGATTAATCGATGTCATCGGGATTGTTGCTCATAATGTTATAGATCTGGGGAATAGGCAAATAGGGCAGAATTCATGAGTGCTCCTGACCTGTGTATCTTGCACATGATTGGATTTGAGGTACTTTTGCCTAGATGCTAGATCTTGTTACGTGAACATACAAATCCGACCGGCACAATAGATTAGTAAATAAAAAGGATAACACAGACAATATTATACATAATTGGGAAATTAGTAAAAACAAAATAATATTTGCAATTATAACTTTATAACAAGCATATTAATCAAGTTCAATTATAAAAATAATAAATAGAATTTATAATGATTTAATAAACTGTGAAAGATTTTGACAATTCTTACGATTTTTTTTTGATCGAGATGATACAAAACAGTAGTACATTTAATTATAATTAAAATATTAAGCAATTATAACATTTTGATAGAATTAACATTAAACGTATTCATCAAATAAAAAAAAAAGTTCATTGAAATTAATTAAAATCCATCAATTTTTATAAAAAAATTTTCAGAGCATCAAATTGAAAAAGAATTATTAAACGTAGCCATTTAGGTTACTCTTATTAATAAAATTAAACCAATTTTTGTTTTGTTATGGTTTCTCTCTTCATGAAGACTCATAACACTTTTAAGATCAAACAAATTTATATTTACTTGTCCTTTCATGATCAAAGAAAACTGAAGCAGTCATTAACTCATTATTTTTATTTTTGATATGCTTGCATAACAATTCATGCTCCCTTAATCTTTTTCAGTACTGCACATCCATTCCCCTATATATGATAACATACATCCACAAACATTCTAATACACAACATTAATTTTTTACTTGATAGGTATGATACTTTTAGAATTATTTATTACCTTATTAACATTATTTGTAACACAAAATGAAACAATAAACACATCCTTATATTTATATATATTCTTAAAAAATTTCACTTAAGCATTTCAAATATATGGAATAGATCTTCACTTTTTATTATCAATCTTCAACTTTTTTAAATCATTAAATCTCTTTTTAAATTTACACGAGGTCTTGTTGATGTGTTCTCTTATAACCAACTTCAAGCAATTCCTTGGCAAATATCTCAATATTTTTTTGATTTATCACTTTGGTAATGACATAATTTTTTATTACAAAACAAAAAAGGTCTAAAGCTTGCCATCTTATGAACATTTGGTATTTTTGATTTATAATTTATATGTCCTTTTTTTTGCAATGGTTTGATTATTAATTTATAACTTAACATACTATTATCACTTGTAATAATTAAATACAAATACTTAATACTATTATCCTGTTCTTTTTTTATGGTCCATTTCAAGCTTAGGTCCGCAAGCAAAAACATCATCCACATACCTTTTGTAAATTTCAATATTTATTTTCAGACATACTACTACTATAAATTTTCTGGTAGAGAAGTTAAATAATTTGAATGGCTTGAAATGGACTATTGAAACAGAAACAGGATAAAAGTAATAAGTATTTGGATTTATTGATGATAAGATAATAGTAAGTTAACTTATAAATTAATAATCAAACCATTTCAAAAAAGAAGATATATGAATTGTAAATCAATAGTATCAACTATGTGTAAGATTGCAAGTTTTAGATCTTTTTTGTTTCATAATGAAGATATATCATTACCTGTGATAAATTAAAAATATTGAGATATTTGCCAAGGAATTTTTTGAAGTTGGTTATAAGATGAAACAGATTAATAATATATTATGTCAATTTAAAAATAGGCATAATGATTTAAACTAGTTGAAGATTGATAATAAAAAATAAATATCTATTCCATACTTGTCTGAAGGTTTGTAATGATGGTATATTATAAGATGTGATATGTTGGACTATTTCCATCATTTATGAGTGAATTTTGAATGTATAGAAAATTTTAAACTTTATTTAAACTTTTCCAAATACAAACAACTTGTTAGTAATAACACACAAATAGACAATACAGGTTAGTAATTACACAATGTTTCAATAGTATTATTCTCCACTCTTCTTCAGGTGTTGCTGGTCTATATGCACAGTGACAATATTCACTTAGAAGTTGAACTCGCACCTTTACATTCTTGAATATTGAATTTAAGTCAAATGCTCTGCCAACTGAGCCTTTGACAGAATAGCTCAGTTGGTAGAGTGTTTGCCTTAAATTCAGTATTCAAGAATCTAAAGGTGTGAGTTTATCTTCTAAGCAAATATTGTCACTGTGCATATAGGCCGACAACACCTGAAGAAGAGTGGATAATAATAATACTCAAAATGGTGTGTAATTACTAACCTGTATTGTCTATTTATGTGTTATTACTAACAAGTTGTTTGTATTTGGAAAGTTTAAATAAATTTTAAATTTTTTTATACATTCAACATTCACTCATAAATGATGGAAATAATCCAACATATCACATCTTATCTATTCCATACATTTCAAATGCTCAAGTGAAATTTTGCGACATTTTGCAAACTATTTTTAAACAATTTACAAAACAACATTATTTTGTAAAAAACATTATTTTTGAAAATACAAGAATTACAATATTTTAAATTACATTCAACAAGTCAGCGTGTACTGCTTGAATGTGCATGGAAGATGGAACAATTGTTTTGTCAGTCCAAAGGATTGGCCAAAAAATGCAGTACTGAATTTATGAACCAACATTATTTTCTAAAATACAATAATTACATTTTTAAATTATATTAGACATGTCAGCATGTAACTCTGGAATGTGAGGAGGGTGATGTTTTTGCTAGTCTGAAGAATTGGCCAAAAGATGCAGTACTCTGAATCAAACCAAGATTATGATTTGCAAAACAATGTGCAATCTCAGACATTTTATTTCTCCCATTAGATGCAGTTCTCTGATCAAACCAAGCTTACAATTTCCAAACCAACATGCAACTTCAGCCATTTCACTTCACTCATAGCTCTTCTCATGCAAACATGTCTTTTCATGTGACTTGTGTGAAATAGTGCTTGGGCTGACTCTTTTGCAATTGTTTTCACGTTCTTTGATGTATAGGGAAGCGTGGGGATGGACTTACAATTATTAGTATGTAATACTATGTCAGTTAGGGTGTATGATCACTAATACAAATGCATATTGCAACAGTTGTGGCCAGTTGAATTCCAAACACCCTCACAATATACAGTATTGATCTGTTAAGTGTGCGCATTTGCATAGTGTCACAAAGCAAATCAGCAGGCCATAATATTGGTGTGAAATGCCATCTAAGTCTGTAATGGTTAATATAACAGAACTATTCTATAGGCTATAACTTTCTATGCAAAAGCACAGAAATATTGGGCTGTATAAAAAGCATATTTTTGTGCATTTGCATAGAAAGTATGCCCTCTCACAGTTTCAACATGCTAAGAGAAGACCACCAAATTTTTTTAAGGACATATGTTTTATTTTGTTTTACAAATAACATTATTAAGTTAGTGAATAATTCTAAAATTGACATCCCTGTCAAGAAAAAGTCATCTTTTGTATCAATTTTTGTGGATGTATAGATGAATCTAAGTGCAGTATTAAGAAAAGATTAAAGGAGCATGAATTGTTATACAAGCATGTGAAAAGTAAAAATAATAATGATTTAATGACTGCTTCAGTTTTCTTGGATCATGAAAAGACATCTAAATATAAATTTAAGTTTAATCTTGAAAGTGTTAAGATTCTTCATGAAGAGAGAAACCATAGTAAAAGAAAAAATAAGAAGGCAATTTTAATAAATAGAAATAAATTGAATATAATTAATAGACAAGCTGCTAACATTCAAATTCAGGATTCGTGGGATTCGAGTTGATGATGTTTGCTTCTGTTGTTTTTTGCATTAAATGGCAGTCAAGGGAATTAAGGAATTAACCAAAAGTACTTCTGTGGATTGAAAGCCTGTATAAAATAGTTAATTACTATTATATTTTTATTTGTATTATATATATCAATAAATGTAAATCTACTATTATTATGTGCTTGTAATTGTGTAAAAGAAAATTAATTTCGATTATGCACTCTTTTCAACTACTAAATATTACATAATTACCATTCTTTATGCTTACACTGATGAGAGCCACAAGCTAGAAACTAGTCTGGAGATATTGGATGAGTAGGCACTAGATAGGGTTATGCATAACCTTCCCTACTTCCATTGATTACTCTGGCTTGCACTGAGTGGTGCTACTGTATGGAGAATTTTGGCTCTGTGCATGTGCTGTTTTGTAACAATTGTAAATTTATGTCCATTCATCCAGCAGTAAGAGTTGTAAAAATTTAAGTGAATCACTTAAGCTCAAAGCATATTCATATATATTTCAACTCTTACTGACCCTGCTTATATCAGGGTTGAATCTATTGTGTACTTGTAAAAACTTAAGTGAATCATGTGAGCTCAAAGCATATTCATATATATTCTAACTCTTACTGACCCTGCTTATATCAGTGGTTGAATCTATTGTGTATCTGATGTTGTAAGCAACAATTGAATTGAGAGACTCATTTTTAACCATTTGCAATTAGACATATATTAATTATGAATAAATATAAATCTATTATTATTAAGCACTGAAACTTTGTAATTGTGCAAAAGAAAATTAACTTCAGATTATGTGCTGTTTCATAACTTTTATAAATCTCCACATACTCATATATATATATAGGCCCATCATATCTTTCCATATTACAAGTTATCTTAACTCTAAATAAAGAAGCAAATTAAACACTATAATAACAAAACGAGTATTTAAAATAAATTTTCTTTTAACCTAAAAACGTAATCTTAGAAAAACAAATATTAAACTTGCTACTAATAAATGCAGGAAAAAACATTACAAAACCTAACATGTTTTAAAAGTTATTCTCTTGTTTATTTCACAAAAGTTGTAAAAAATAAATATTACTACCCTGTATTTTCAGGTTTCAAAAATATTAATTTAGGAAGGAATTCAAAATAAACAACTTTGCCATATTTATTTACAAATCACTGCTATCCATATGTATGTAGTTTGTTTTATTTCATATTATTATAATGTTGTGTTTATTATACACAGTCGAATAAACACATAGTCATACAATATGCTGAAATATTTATTAAATCCAATTGATATTTTCTATGTCCGGCCTTCTATACTAGTGGACACCTCGTCTGCAAACTTTGCAGACTTATTTAATGATAATAATTCTCCAGTAATGACACAACTCTATTAGGTTGAGATTAATAATAAATATTCTTAGCAATATCTAACTACGTTTCAAATTATATATACATCTATATACATTACATATATACCTAGGTTACAAATTATATATACATCTATATACATTACATATATACCTAAGCGTGTAGGCATGCATAAATCATATTATAAATCAATACGATCTGTAAAGAGTCCTAGCTGGCTGTTAACATGTTCGGAACCAAGCTCTCCAGACTTGAAGTCCCTATGCATATGGGCAACCATTTGCACCCGCTTATAAGTCCATCTGCTCGTGATTTTTTCTTTCACTGCTTCATGCTGGATACAAGAATTTAAATCATTACCTCTCTATCTTTAATTATTTTTTAGCTTACAGTTTATCTCATGAAGGAAATCTAAACTCGAATTCATTTAATTGTTATATATCTCATTATCAACTGTATTCTATTCTCATTAATTTAACTATTTTTACTTTTAGAAATTTTTTTTTCTAATCTCAAAAGTTATAAATAATTTTTATTTTTTATTTTAAAAGATTCAGTCTTTTAAAATTCTTTAACTTATTTAAACTTATTATTTATTTTCATTAGTAATTTATGACTATATATGTATGTGCATTTAAGCATACACATACATATCATTACTTCTCTCAAGTTCAGAGATCAGGTTTTAATCTCTGAATTTAGTACATAGTCATTAAAATCCGTGGCTTTTTTTCCTTTTAGTGCACTTCCGACTCATTTGGTGCATTCTCTGGAAATGTACTTGTTTGTAATTCATCATCATTCTTTTTATTTTTTCTCATGTCTTTTTAATATCTGGCCATCAGACCCCACTAAGCGCTAGAGCTTTTACTCTGCCAATGTCCCACTGACTATTATGAAGCCACATTACTATATGCTGCTTACCTTTGACTGGTATCAGTGTATAATCGCCTTTCATAATGTAGCCTTTGCATACCAATAGCTACTTCCCGGTGTTCCATAGTTCTTTGAGAAGGAAACTGGGATGTTGCTATGGCCAGCCTTCTCTAATCTGCTTCATAATCCATTGGTAGAAATTATCTTCCTCTGTTCAATGAGCTATAATTTTATGTTTTACTCTTGTATTCAGTACATCTTTGTATTTCATTTCTTCATGTTTCTAGTCACCATGGACTTTCTCTGACCTTATTTTGTTAATTACTGGTTTCTGGAAAAGTTTTTTTTCTCTCTGAGTATATTTATTTTACTCAAATTCATTTAACCCCCTTGGAAATTTTTTTTTTGTCATGGCTATTAATTTTTTTTAGTAATTGTTATTTTAACTCCCATTTCACTGAATCAGTTTCATCCTAATATGGGGTTGATAGGGGTATGTACTAAATATAGTAATAGTATATTAATTTTGTCCTTACTTACACATATTGTCACTTCAACTACACCCCTTATTCTGATGGTGTTACCATTCATGTCTAATGCCTTTAGATCAGTTTTTAAAAAATGGTTCTTTTCCTACACTTGGAAGTAACAGTATATCAATCCTGCCTACCAGTGTCGACTTCCATGACAATAGTATGATCACCCATTTTAATTTTGATCATTATTTTTATTATTCTCTGTTGATGTCATATTAGTCAAATGCTTTTTCCAATCCTTTATTATATGATTACTACTATTAGTATCATTTCTGTCTACAGTGAGCTCTTTTTTCCACATATTTTCAATTTGTCCCTCTTTTGTTGCAGTGTTTACAGCATTCATATTTATAATAACAGTTAATGGCCACAAGACCATTTTCCCACAGCAAAAGCATATATACGAGTTTTTGCTGTTATCAATTTTCTGTTTACTGTTTGACAGGTTTTTTTAATGATTTTATAGATGTCTGTTTGTGATTTGCTATCACTCTTAAATCTGTTTGTGATTTGCCATCACTTTTAAACTCTGCAAATTTTCACATTAGATCAAACTTGAGTTCATAAACTATCCCACATTTAATAGCCTCTATATAATTTAAATCACTAAAGGCCAATAATTATTCCCTTAAACTACCATTACACACACCAGTCAGAAATTGTTCCAGAAGGGCTTTGTTTAGGAAAGATAATCTTTTACACTTTCATCCCTACCTTGGTAACAACATTGGAATAGCAGTCTAGTGACATGCCTATAGGATTGAGGATTAAAGTGATTTGACAAGTGATCTTTAACCTGATAATATGAACAGTCTTCACGAGTTAGAGGTTTTGTAAGCCTGTTAGCTATCTCAGTAACTCCTTTTCTAGAAAAAAAACATAATAATGAAGTAATCTTACACTTATCATCTTTAATTTTATTAATGAATAAGTATTTTTCCACATGTTGAATGTACAGGGGCCAATTACTTGCCTCACTGACATCAAATTCACCTATACTTGACTGCATTTTTAATGAATTTTTATGCATCAATCTAACCTTTTATTTTTGATTTTTCAAACTCAAATCAACTAACTGAGTGCATTGTAATCTGAATACAATTCTGTGGAGTTTCAAACTACCATAAATTTACTTACCATTTCAAACTTTGAACTGTCTCTGTACTGTGTGTTGACTGGGGTACATTTGACATTCTTTATAATTTATGATTATATATGTATGTGCATTTAAGCATACACATATATATCACTATTAATACAAAGCAAGAAAGGGACTAACATATGCTCTTCTAGGAGGGTCCAAGCCTTCAAGATGTATCATGGCATCTTGCCTCATGTTAGATTTAGTATGTAGCAACTCCCAGATCAGTGCAAATTTGCCCTACTCTTTAAAATCAGTAGGGGCAACCTGCAATCCATTGTTGTCTGATTCAACCTGTAAGAAGACTGCTATTGTAAGAAATAGTGGGCCTGTAAATAGATAGAAAATTAACACCTGTCATAATTTATATTTTATTAATTAGCTCTTGATATATATATACACACACTCAAAAATCAAATTATTTAATTATCTGTGTCATTTTAAATTTTAATAGACTGATTTCAAATGTGTACATGAATACTTTGCTGTCAATCCTGAAAAATTATATTCAGAGCAGGAAAAGGATGTTAATAGTATAAAATTGGGATGGAGCCGCCAAAATTTAATATATCCTTAAGCATTCTTTCAAAACTAAGAGAATCACTTTATGTTATGAGATGACATAAAAGCTTTAGATAAAAATACTTTGGGATCAGAATTGAATACAAATTCTCTAAGGAATGGTTTGGCGTATTATATAATCTGGGTATCATTGTTAATTTAATCATCATCGTTAGCATCAATCTTAAATAAATTGAATTAAAAAAACTTTGTAAAGCAATTTGAAATGGACGGCTTGTTATACAACATGAGAGAAACTTACTTATATACATAAATTTATTCATCTGTCTTTAATTCGATAATATATTCCAGTTTTCCGGTGCAGTGTATATATATTGTAAGTTCTTTGTCATAGATCAGATGTCTGGCTTCTGAAAATAAATTTTGTAAAGTTATATGTTTAAAAAAAAAAAACGTTTCAAAAGTTTAATTTAAAAAAAAAAAATCGTAATATGTTAACAAATTAAAAGAGAAAATGATTTGAAAATAGAATTAATTGCTTTCAAAAATATTTAATAGAAACGAATAATAAAGCAAAGCAGGTTAATTTTCAGACAATGAGAGAAAGTATTTCATTGTTATGGGAATTTTGAATGTTGTTAGACAACAAGAAAAAAGAAGTATTCTATCAGCCATAGTTTGTACTTTTCAAAAATTAGCCGCTATAAAATTTGTATTCACCTCTATTCAGATTTATTTACCATGATGGGGTAAAAAAAAACCAGTGGAAATGCTTATTCCATTTTCCTGAAAATGTAGATTTTATGCAGTTTGAATACAAAAAAAAAATGCCTAATTATTTCTAACAATTTCAGATGCTATAATTAAAACCCAATAATTATATAAAGTAGTCAAAGAAAAAATAAACAATGATTACTAAAGGCATTTACCAAGGAAGAAGAAACTGCACACATATTGAACATTTATTAACCACAATTAAAGGAAATTGTGTCAGAAAAATCTAATAGCTTTTATTATAAATATGTGCAATAAATATTTAAAATATATATAAAGGATAAGATTTATAAAAATAAAATTTATAATCCCTTATTCAGAATATAATCATATATGTTTTTATTAATATACAAAGCATTATATTTAATAAATGGATGTATTTAAACTTTCAGACTTTAGAAAATGAAATCTGCTTAATATAAATAAGATTAAAGTTTATCTTTATTTCAGTGTAATGATATTTAATTTTTTCAGAGTTCTGATTGTAAGATTATATTATAATTAATGGCACTTCAGTTTAAACTCATTTTCCTGTGGTTATCTTTAGCATTTATTTACTAATTTTGTGTTATTGATAGCAAATGTTGAGATTAAAATAATGTTAATTTATTAATTTTTGAAAATTTTCAAAATGTCAGTGTCATAGAGAATAACTAATATATAAAAGCAATCTCAAAAATATTTGCAAAAGCTTTTGAAAATGGTCATTCTTTTGTTTACGTTTCAAAAAAAAGTATATACTTACAATATTTTGTTTACATTCTTATGATCATTTTTGTGAATTTTGAAATGATGTTTGATAACATTATTTATAATTAAACTCATATTTTATTTGCAAGTATATTTATATTTAATAGAAAAATTAATATTCAGCTGTGTTATGATTTTTGCATTTTCAGTAATTTGCCCCCTAGTGAAATTTTCATAAGCTTTACATTGAAATATGCATGTTTTTCTATATACATTATGATATCAAATTTTAGTTTGAAAACATTCCATAGATGGTAAGAAAATTGAACATTCAGCCACATAACAGGGATTTAGTCTGACTTCTAATGACCTTGACAAGGGATGCTTTTGTAGTCTGATATTTTTCTGATGTCACCATTTGTTATGACATTGTTTAGAGAACATAATTTGAATAAGCAAAACATATTTATTTGCACATTTATTACAATTCAAGATTCTATTTGTATAATAATTTATACAATATTTATTACAAATCAAGTATATAAATTATTAATAATTTACTTCGAATGGAAAGACTTCATTTTGAAAAATAGAATATTGTATTTTTGGGCAATACAAATATATCTAAAGCTATTTACAAGCTTAGCTTTTTAAGTTGTCAGTCAAATTATAATAGTGAGTGTGAAAATAATGTAATATTGCAATAAATATTAAAAGAATTTTAACTTTTAAAGAATAATTCATTAGATTTAAAATAAATAAATAAATGTTCATTTAGACTTTAAAAATAAATGACAAATAATAAAGATTTTGTTGATTTTTCAAAACAAAAATAATCTTTCTTGAAAGGATGACATACCATGATTTTAATTTTTATTACAAATTCATTTTTTTTATATTTTTAGAAATAAAATGTAAATATTTAGTATTTTTTTCAATAGTCAACAAAAATATCAAATGACATCAAATTTATTATTTTCTAATGAATGATAATGGTTTAATCTTAAATGTAATGTCAAATGTTTACAGCAGTTGAGAGCAAAGGAAATTGGCAATTTGCGAGAGAATTAAGAAAAATATGAATAATGGAAAGCAGAAAGATGTGATTAGCTGAGAAAGAAATGCTTTTACAATCCCCATAAAATATTTTATCATTTTAAAATAATTACAAGAGGAATATTAAATTTTAAAACAAAATTTCATTGTTTTAAGTAATCTTAATGATAATTGATTTATACTTTAAAAATAACATTAAAACAACAAACAAAATTTGATTGGCCATCACAGTAACAAATGTAATAATATACTTCATTTTAGTACTGTTTTATATATTGTTTTAAAGCTGAAATATTATTTTCAAAAATATCTTTTGTTTATAAAATTACATTGCTAAAAAATATTTTTAAATTTATAGAAATCTAATAAAAAATAAAAATTAATTTGTTAGAACTTAAAAATTTAATACATAGCCTTAATGCTAAAGAGTTAAAGTCTTGGTATGTCTGATGAAGGGAGTCCCTTGAAATTAATAAAGTTAGCTTTGTATAGCTATAATTTGCACTTTAGAATGTGGCTATAACTAGTACATTAAAAAAGGCATTTAAATGCTTTCCTTCATTATGTACATCTGTATGCATATACATAGTATAATAAAATGGAATTAGCATATAAACAATTTCCTACTTCATATATTAATTAATAAAATAATTTATTCTAAAAGCATGAACCACTTTACAAATACAAACATTTAGTAGAAGTATTTTTTTCTTGTGATAATGATATTTTGCATGTATTTATATACTGAACTTTTCCCATCATCTAATATTAAGTATTGAATGCTTTTTAGAAAAATTTAACTTTATTTAAATTTTACAATTACATTCAACTAACTGAAACACAGGCTTATTATATATACACCTGTGTCTATATATGTAATATACAGGGTATTCAGATTTTCAATTGGATGGATGGTTGAAGAGTTGGAGTGTGTAGTAGTTTGGAGCCTGTCCATTAAAGTATGAGGATTGTCTATCTTAATATATATCTGAGCACTTATAGTATATATGTGTGGGAGATGATAATATGAACCAACTGATGATTGCTGGTTTAGCATGAAATACGTATATTGGTGATTATTTATCTTTTCAGCATATATGTGCTTGAGTGTATCAGTGTTATTAGATAGACTGGAGAGTGGTGGGTTGTGTATAAATTACATTCAACTGTTAGTAATAACATGGGTTAGTATATACACAATTTATTTCAAGAGGTACTTACTATTCAACTGTCTTCTTCAGGTGTTTCTGGTCTGACGAATAACAGTACTAGCATAGGAATCAAACCTGGACTCTTATGTTTAAAATTTAATAATTTGATAAAATACTATTCATAAGTTGACATTGTCCAATAAATTAAAATAAATATTTTAAAAAATAATGAAAAATTTTAAAGATAAAAATAAATCCATTAGTTATCATAATAATATTATACTAATAAAAATATAACTAAAATGTATAGGCACTGAACTGAGTTTAGACCTATATGACAATATAAGCTAATGATCTTGGATTAAAAATATTATTGTGTTTTCAATTTAAGACTTATAGTTTTGTAGTTAAGTAGAGATAAAAGATGGCTGCTGGAGGGTTGCATTAGATCCTAATATCTAGGTGCAAGGCTCTCAGATCCAAGTCTCCTCACTGAGGAAGGCCACAAGTCAGAAACTGGTCTGGAGATATTGGACGAGTAGGCACTAGATGGGATTTTATGCACAAGCCTTCTGGCATCCATTGATTACTCTGGCTTGCACAGAGTGGCAATACTGTATGGAGAGTTTGCCTGTTTTAATAACAGTTATAAGCAAACATAAGAAATGGTGATCATGTGATGTTTATTGGCTTAAAACAATTTCATAATAAAGCTGCTGCATATAAAAACATTGTCGATTGTTTACCGTATATTTTAATTTTAATTTCACTCTTCATTAACTAGTTATCACATATATTATTTTTGCAAATAAATATTTTCTTTATTTATTATATGTTATACAAACGTCAATTGAAATAAATATAAAGTTTAATGAAGACATTAATTAATTGACTAAGTCTAATTATATATTTTTTAACATTTAATATAATGAAACTTTTCTACGTCATTTAGTTTCTTAGCAAATTTTAAATTTTTTTTTTTTTTAAAAAATAAAAAAGATTAAAAAAAAGTAAATCTTTATCTGTTTTTAATTAAAACTCAGATGGTCTTTTTGAATCTCCACCTTCCTGTTTTTTTGACTAAATTTTGTTTACAGCCTCAATTAGGGGAAGAAATTGAAAAACTCAACGCTGAAAAAAATAAATATAAATTTCACTCGAGATTACAAAAACAGTCGATGCTTAAATTTTAATAACTCTTTCAATATGTCTAATTTTCTTGAAGAAGGAAGATAATAAGATATTTTACAAGATGACCAATCACAACTAAGTATGCTGGACAGCACATATTCGAATTTTTATTCCACTTTAAAGTGGTTTTGAATTTTTCAATTAAATATGTATTCTCTAAGAAATTTTTAATAAAATTTGAGTGATGAAAAGCAGTAAAAAAAAAAAAAAAGTAATTGACCTAAATATAAAAATTTGTTACAAGTATCATATTTTCCGTGCTCACAAATTTGACACGAGTCTCTTTATATAATTTACATTGGTAATTAAATGTGTGTGTGTAGTAAGTTTGACATTTCTAAACCAAATGGTAAGAATTCGATATTGATAAAAAAATTATGAAAACCATTTGTATAAAAAATTCAGATCAACTGAAGAGTTCTAGTTCAACATGAAATGCATTCTGAAGCCCATTTATCTGTTTCAGATAAGTTTCTTCATATGTTTCAAAAATATGCAGCAGAATGGAGATTTTTAAGTATATCTAAAGAAGAATTTGTTAATGTTATTTTTGAAAGATTAAGTAATATAAAAGAAAAAATGACATTGTTCTACTATAGTAGCTTGAATAAATACTAATGAATAGTAAATAAATGGGTAAATCAAAATGAAAAAGTATAATGTTAATACAATCAATAAATAAGACCAAGTTTTTATTTATAGAAGCAAAGAAAGCTGATATAGCAAACTGAAGAAAATAACAAAAGACGTAGAAGGCAGAGATTATAAAAAGAATAATTATATATAAAAAATATAGCAGAGTTAAAAGTAAATCCTTTATTTCTCAAATTTCATGTGTTGGATTATGTGTTAATATATATAGAAAAAAGTGCAGTATTTTGCTTCACATGAAGGTAATTTTAATATGCAATTAGATTTAGCACTATATAAAACAAAAAGATGTAGCATAAAAAAACAGTTTTAATTTTAAATTAAAAACCATGTTTCCAAGAAACTACTTCATTTGGAAGTATTATGATAACAATGAAAATAACTGGAAATAATAACATTAAAGATTTAAAATGACTTTTACAAATATTATTTGAGATAAAGATAAAATTGAGTTGTAAAAAATTCAGTGCTTAATTAGCATTTATACAAAAGATATAGTTTGCTAGATTGAATAAAGCAGAATTGGAAAGTGCTTAAATAACTATGATAAATTCCATCTCTGAAATATAATAAAGTAACAGCATTACTGATAACATATTCATAGAAAATGTTGAAAATTTTAAAGACAATATTATTGTCTTTTTAGTGCTTATAAAAGGAAATCATTTACATTCAAAACATTTGTTGTTGTTTTAGGTATAATGGTTGCCTTCTCAACATAAAAAATGCATTGAAATTGTACTTAATATTTTCAGCATTTTCTATAAATAACAAAAAATGTTTTGAGTGTAATAGTTGCTTTTGATAATGGAGCTCAGCATTAAATATTTATTAAAGTCATTTTCAACATTTCCAATGTTTTCTCTGAGTATATTATAATAGTACTACTTCTAAAGAAGTTAAAAGAGTTTCATTTTTAAAGAGATGTCATCTGAAGACTAATAAGGTAAGGCAATGATATGTAAAAAAAATTTTATATATAAAATTAAAGATATAAAAGAAGATTGCCCAAGTTATATCAATATTATTTCTATAATCAAAGTATTATGAATCCTATTTTAAAATGAAATGAAAACAAAGAAAGAGCTCCACTTTATAATATAAAAAGTACATTTATAAAATTAACTCATTACTAACTGATTAGAGGTATTAAATAAAAGCTAAAAGTACTTTAAATATTTTTAATTAGTTCATAGAAGTTTAAAAATAATAAAAAGGACTTAAAATGTTAGTTTTAGTATTTAATATAAGTAACTTTTACTTTGAAATAACATTATATCAATGTAAAATATTTTCAATAATAATTAATTTGTTAAAAATATTACATAATTATTTAAAAAATAAACTAAATATAAAATTTATTATACATTTAATTTAAATTGAAAAATTAAAAATAAACAAACTTATATCTGGATTTCCAATTAGCATTTTTTTATTCTTTAATTGTTAAATCATTAAAAAAATTAAATATATGCAATTTTTATTAACAGAAGTATTATTGAAAAAAATGTAAATAAATTTGCAATTCTCAAAGTAAATTTTTTAATTAAATAAAAACTGACTTTTTCTCACCAATCACAATATGTAAAGTCTCCATTGCTCCATGTGAAATCTTATAATATGATTAGACCTGCCATCTATATAAAAAAATAAAAAAATAAATTCACTATTTTTATAAATAAACTGCTAGCCAGAAGAAAATTTGATTGAGTGAATAACTACTGCTAAGAGTAACATCAGTCCAAAAAGTGAATAAAATGTAACATGAAGTGTCCTTCATTAGAAATCTCAGTTCAATAATGAAAGTTTAAACTATAAATTTTTTAAATGCCAGATAAAATTTAAAAAAAAAGGTATATAGCTTTATTGCCTGGGAGATCCTAAGAATTTTGAACACCAGGCTTGTGATAAAACTCCACCATTCTATTTTGAATGAGCTTAGTGAGATTTTTGTCTACTTTACATTTGAACATTTTATTTTTACAAGTTGACCATTTTCCTATATAACAACTTGATAATCTTAACATTATTTATTACAAATGGGAGATTTCCAATGATAGACATTCTAAAAATTAATATGTGACATATGCAAAATATAAAAATTAATTTCTAGATGGAGTTTTTAGTTATAACAATAGTGCTTGGTATCATTGGACATAATGTAATCAATTTGAAACGTTAATGAAATGAAATATTAGATAATTGAATTCTCCATTACTAAAATCAATAAATTAAGGGTTAGTTATCATCAAAAAAAGAAAAAAAGTCTTTTAAGTAATCATTTAATTTATTGATATTAAAATTTTAACAAAATAATTTATTTACCATTTTCACAAAAGGCCATTTTTGTTTGCTCCAGAACTGCTTCTGCTTTGACATAACACAGAAATGACATAGAAATGGTGAAAAATAATGATGCTGTATTCAACTTTTTAAGAATTGTCTTTTTAAAAAAGAAATGTTTTTAAAGAAAATGTCCTGTAGAACATAATATTTTGTTTAGAAATAAGTATCTTACAAAAATATTGTGCAAATAATATTTAACCTGTTCATAAATTATTGAAAATTACATCTTCTTTTGTTCATGATTTTTATGTGATTTGGCTTCAGGATAAAACCACTAATGAGAAATTGTCATTTCTATTGGCATCTAAAAAGCTAGATCTAGATCATGTTATGTAAATTAGATATTGTTTTTACCTAAAAGATCAAAATATTGCTGACATCTTCAGAATTATTTTTCATCAAGTAATTTGGAAATGGTAATTGTCATAAAATAAAACTGTGCATGATATTGTAAGATTACAGATAGGCTTAAAACAACATAAAGACAACATACATTAATGTACCATTGTAACATCCAAATAGTAATAAATCTGCAATGATTTCACAATTTTACTGCAAAATGTTAAAGAATTAATAAAATGTTTTAAAAATGTCAAAATGAATATAAAGATTAGTGTCAATCATAAAATCAAAAGGAACAAAATTTAATCTCAAAAAGTAGCAACAAGATGAAGTCTCTGATTATTAATGAAAAAATTGTAATCATCTAATGAAAATGATATAAATTTTCATCAAAGCAAAAATAATTTTGTGATAATCTAAAGAAAATCATTTAAAATACACATCAAATATTTAAGGATTGCATCAATAAATAACTTTTGAAAATAAATAACATTTGAATTTAAATGTGTGATCAGGTGCATTGATAATTTGACTGAGTGAAAAACATCACTATCAATATATATATTTACAAAAAATAAAGCAGAGATAAACAATCTGTACCTAAACTGTGAAATAATCAACCATCTATTCTTTACACAGCTTGATGTAAATGAAGCCAATTTTGCCAAATATTAAAATCCTGAAAAAAAATTAGAAATTGATGTCAGACACAATTATGTCAATTATTAAATCATATTTAAATAAACAAGACAATATCCTATGTATAATAACTATAATAATAATAATTATCAAACATAAGTCAAATAACAAATAATATCTCCACATGACAATTAAATGTATATAAAAGTAAAGTAAAGATGATTAAACTTCTTTTATCCATGAAATAACCACACAATTATCTATCTTTCCAAACTAAATATTAGATCTGGACTGTTTATTTATTAAGTATATTGATGTAAATAAGATTAAATTTGCCAAATTTGTTGAAATCCCAGACTGAAATTAACATAAATGGCCTAAAAAATAGATATGCCCTATTCTTTAATTTGTTACATGTAGTGCAGTTGATTTGTTTGATTATTTTATCGTTAAGTGGAATTTTGCCATGCAATATATATATATTGTAACCTTATATTTTAGTGTTATCGTTAAGTGGAATTTTGCCATGCAATATATATATATTGTAACCTTATATTTTAGTGTAAAATATAAAGCTTGATAGAACTGATTTAAAAATTTCTCTGTCTTTTTCTAGGTGACTTGATTGTCTTGGTTTGTATTTTGTATTTACTTAATACTTGCATTTAAAGTAACTTAATAATGAGAATATGTAATATTTTGCCTTGCTTATTGCCTGTATTTTTTAATGTATTAAAAATTGCTCTTTTCCATCCACTGATTTAGATCAGATGTGTTTAACCTGTAAGAAATCAACAATATATATCAAGTTTAGTAAAGTGTGATTAAAAATAATAATAATCCTTATTTATTTAAAAATAATCCTAGAAATTATCTTCAATTTAAATCAAAAGTCATTTATTTAATTAATTTTCAATTATTAGATAAAATATGATAAACACGTTTTGCGTTTCTCAGTGTGACAGAGCATTCATATTTTATTAAAAAAAAAACAAAATGGAGTAAAAATAACATGCAAGTAAAACAAGTAATGAACATTAAAAAAAAAATTAACAACAAAATGAATTAAACCAACATTTTTTCCTATATATCAAACTACAAGATTTGTTATATTTTAACAACAACATGACTGACTGAATTTAGATAATCTGTTCAAGTTTTTCCATCAGGAATCAAGTCACTGAAAATCTTCTCAAATATCTACAATTAAAATATATCGGAATGATTAACGTTGAATGTGGAAGTAATAGCTAAAAGGTCAGTGTATTTGGAATACTCTAGTCCTTACAAACTGTTAACATTAAATAAATATCTTAATTCCATGATTTATTCAGATAACTATATTATACATGCATCATAAAGTGTTATACTAATTTAATTTATAAAATATTACAATCATCATTTTAAAATGCATTGTATTATGCATATGCAGAGTGAAATGCTATTTTAATATCGTTGTGTGTCAATGGCTGAATAATAAGGAATTGATTATCCTATTTGAACTTAGGTTATCAATAATGTTCCTACTATTTGATTTGTTTATTATTAAAATAATGATAACAGCTGTTGAACAGCTAACTAAAATAAAACTATTTTCACTTCCATAGCCAATGTTCGATTGTTAGATTATTATTTGCTCCGATTTTTATTCCTAGTTTTTGATGTTGAATAAACAAATTAAGATAATTTAAATATTATAAATTTGGAACACTACTTGACATAGGATGTAGAATTTAGTAACTTATAAGGAATATTCTAACTACAACTCTACATGTCATGCTTTTAAAAATTATCTTGTCTATTCATAGAGCGCATGCAAGACTCCATTAATTTGGGAGTATTCACAATAATTGGAAGCAAAAGGAATATAATCACGCCTTTGAAGTTCAGCATTATAATTAAAAAAATTTTGTTTTATATGATGTACATTAATTGTTAAAAGATTTGCTATATTTATTTTATGGGTGAATATTTACTATACCCAAAATGTTGTGTACTTAAATGTTTATTTGAAAAAGAATGTATTTTATTTTGATTTCATTTTCATATGAACATATATGTGAAGTTCATGATATGTATTTACTATGCTTAATTTAAATTCAAAGGATCAAAGAGAATAATTAATTGAGGGAACAGCACTTGCGAGAAGTTTAGGAATTACTGGTGAATTTATAATGTTTGTAAACATTTCCAGGGTTCTGTGCCTATACTTACATTATATTTATTACATTGTTATTATGTTCATATTTTAAGCAGAATCAGTCATTATTTCAGTCATTCTTTTTTATAAAACACTTCATTATGTCTGAACCCTTGTCTTCTAGACTGCTGGTGTTTCTGAGTTAGCAGAATAATTTAGAAGGATAATTTTACATTTTGATTTGAAATAAACATTAATACTGCTTTGTAATGTTAAATGGCATTAGTCTGTGCTGGTGGTTAATCTGCAGAATAATTATTTGCCATTTTCTTCATTTTTCACTCATTCCCCACAGGACATTCAGTGTTGTGTTATTCCTATGTGTAGATGTATGCATCCACAGGAATACCATCTTACTTTATAAATGTATATTTGGGCAAAGTCTTTATTTACTATGATATTAAAATTTATCTTCTTTCATCTATAGATATAACCTGTAAGTTCAGCCATAAGGTATAGCACAACATCCTACCTAAATTGTCCCCATAGTGTATCACATTTGTTTACATAATATTTTAGCTGAATTGAGGTTTGAATCTCCACTTTGCTTCAGTATTTCATTATGGTTAACTCTTACAAATATGTCATTATTTATTGATTATTATTATAAGTTTACAGTATAGGTTCATTGGTTCTGGAACTGACATATTGGATATTTCATGACTTGATGTTGAACTCTATTCTCTTTCCTCAGGACTGAAGTTAAGTCCATTTATAATAAAACCTTGCCATTGTGTTTAGTATACTATCCATGTATTGAAGCAAATAGATGGAATGGTATTTTATTAATTTTGTTTATTTTATTTATTTATTATATTGAAACATTATATAATCAACTATTTGTTAATGATAAAATTGAAAATAAATGTTAACTCATAATTTAACCTACTATGCCTTTGCTATTTGTCATTCACAAAACCAGAAAATCCTAAATATGCAGTGTTCTTCAACCTTTGGTCCACGGCCCAGTGCCGGGTCGCGGAATTTTTCTGCAGGTCCGCATGCTAGACGGGCAGTAAAAAGTTTGTAATAATAAATAATAAGAGTTTAAACTTTTAATTAATATAGTCAATTTTTATTTATTTTTTCATCTCATTTTTACCCAATTAAAAAAAAAAAGAAAACAGAACGAAAACAAAATCTAATCAATCATTCCTCGGGTAGTTCGTGGTGTATGGGGTACAATAAAATACCGTTTACCTCTTTCATCACTTTAGCTTTGTTTTGTTAATTCTGGAATATAATACAAAATTGACTGTTTCTATAAAGTCATAGATAAATTTACTAGATAATGTTATGATGGAATTTATTCTCTTAATGCTATAATTTGCACTTCATCAAACATAAGAAGAGTCTCAATGCTATTTATTTAATTATTAATTTAAATTAATAAGGAAGGAACTTAAGTTTTTTATGTTTACTTATTATTCAAAGCACATACCTAGACTAGCATTTGTAACAAAGTCATACGTATATCTGAGCTATAATAAACCATATTATAGTGATACTTATAATTATTGCTTTCTTGTTAATAACTTGTATCTGTCATATAATAGCTCGTATAGTCCTGGGGAATCATACATGTCATCCTGAAAGAATAATAGTTAATAGTTTCACAAATTATACCATCTTGTACATGATCGGCTATAAGGTCTCATGCAAACAAAAATTGCAGATTAAGGTTTTGAAGTATAATACAAATTATATAATTATAATTTGTCTTAAGTAATCTAATATACTTTCAAATATTGCTACAATGGGTCTTCATAGTGTACCCTGGCCATGACCAGATTAGATCATAACAATTTCATGCTATACCATTAATATTGTCTGTTGTGAGTTGATCAGACTTTTCTGTTACAATATATATAAAGTGGGAACCAAAAATAACTATTATCATTCTCTGATTTGTGCACCTGTTATAGTATATGCTTCTGCTGTTGCCCAATTCTTGCAGGAATCCTTCTGCATCAATCTGCAAATGACATCACCATGTGAAATCATGGTGCCATATAGCACATTTTTTTGTAAAATGCATTTCAGGTATTTGTTGATTAAACAATGTAAAATTCTGTTTTTGCTTACAGAAAACAAAAGGGATAACAGTAGCAAGATGATCTTGTAAAAACAGAAGTTTACAAATGGTTTAATTGAAATGTTAAATTCACCACATTCCTAAAGAAATGTGGCAAATGAAGTACAATGTCAAAACAATGCCATTTGTTTTACACACATGACATTTTTCTATCAGATTTAGTTTATAATGCAAGTTTTGAAACATTTATATGATACAATAAAATGTAAACATCTCATTTTGTGGTAAAGAAAAGAGTGAATGTTTCACCCCAACAAAGTGTCACTCAAAACCTTGAGTAAGAAACCCTTTTAAATTAAATTTATCATGACCCAGCTTATCTATCAACAATATTTGCTTGATCTTGCTTCATGTGATATTTTTTTAATCTCTTGAATAAAAAAATGTATTTTTTTGTAGATGTAAAAGTGGTGAAATAAACATTGCAGGCATTTAAAAAAGCATCGCATTGCAAGAGTTTCTGGACTGCTTTGAAAAATGAAAAATATATTTAGACCAATGTATTACATCAAATTGTAGTAATTTGAAAGGGATTAAATTTATAACATTAGAAATAAACATTTTTTTATTTTGAAATTCTGGTTACATTTGGGTATTCCCTTGTATATGGATAATTTAATGGGATTAATCTGCATATTTTTCTAGATGAATATCCACTGCTGAAATCATGCAAACAAACAATTAAAAACTGATGTACAAACTTCAAATAATCTAAAGATAATTTAAAAGAGGATAAGATTACTACTAGATGGCATAATTTTAGTTCACAACACCAGATTTTAATTGGCTGTTTGCTTGGATATATCGGAGTTTAAATTTATCTAGATAAAATTATCAAAATACACACATACATACATTAACTCAAATAGAATAATTCTAAACTTGAAAATATATAATGCAAATTACTCATCAACTAAAATTGAAAATATCCAACCTATCAGTTCATACATCCATCCTTATCTACTTTGACATTACATCAAATTTATAATTAAGCATATTGAATTAGTTATTTTCCTTGATGAGTAATTTACTTATATTTTATTATTGTTATTAAAACCAGGCATAATTTTAGCCAACTGAACTCACTAAAGTTACTTCTAAGAACTAATACATAATCTCATTATCAACCTGCTTCTTTTTAAAGTAAATATTATAAAAGTTCATAAAATTACAAAAAAGCAATTGAATTATCATAATAAATTACTTATGCTAGAAGAAAACCACATCGTTTAATACGTGAAAGAAAACATCCTAAATTTTGGTCTTTTGATAAAATATACTTCTGAAATCAAAGCACAAAATTGAAAAAATTGATGAAGTGCAAAATGTGAATTCCACGCCAAAAACAACTACTTAAAAAATATCAGCAATAGATATATATAATATATGAAAACTATGGATTAACGTTTCTCTATGCTTATTAATATAAAAATTTTTATAAGTCACAGTATTATATTATATTATCAAGTGATTGTTTTTTATAAATATTTACAAATCTAAAAACTTAGTTGTTGTCTAATCTTTAGTGATGTTTATTGGAAAAAATATTCATTTTTATTTATATTTGAAATACAGGCATTTTTTATATACCTGGAGCTTAATGGTAAATATAGGGGATTTGAACACAGCACCCTTCAACTATCCACACTATCTCATACCAATGATATACAGGACCACACACATTTAGAAAAGATATATAATCACCAATATACGTATTTCAGTAGTATGAAATAGTGCGAATAGTTGAAGAGTGCTTGAAAGTCTGTGTTCAAATCTCCTATATTTACACTGTATATCTAATTTATTATTTCCTTGGCTGCTTGTTTCAATATTAATCATTATTTAAGCTTTATTGCTCGAATAATTTTTCAAATTAAGCTCTCTATCTTATATATCACTTGTTTGCATGATATGCAATCCGAACTACATTAGCAGACTACTTTTATTAGATCAGCTTTTAGACATTAAGTATTTTTATAGTAAATTAATGCAGAGTCTGCCGTTAAAATAAAGTTAAATATTAGATTGAGTAATATTAAAATATCCACTCTAGTGCTATCATCTAGTTTTAAGTTGTATAATCGGTTATTGCTAAATGCATTAAAATAACAAGAAATTCAAATCAGTTTAAGATTTTGAACTCGGACAGATAGACAGGCAAAAGTAAACTGGTATATAAATTAATTGCAACGTGAGAAAAGATAATAAAAAAGAAAGTACCCATAGATGTTTAACAATAAAAATGTTGACTTTTATTTATGTTTCCCCTAAACTAAGCCTGATTAGAAACAATTAGTTCAAGAAACAATATTTAAAAAAAACATATAACTTTGGAAAAAAAATTGAGTATTAATTAATTATATAATTATAATTTAAAATACATTCCTAAAAAGTTTTATTTTGTTATTTATTTTTACTACAGATTAAAGTTTTACTAATTAACGGAACCATTAAAATAAATGTTAACTATGATAATAAAAAAAATTGAAAGATTTTCAAATTTTAATATATATTAATAGATAACTTACAAGAAATTACTAAAATCAGTAAATATATATTCATAATTAACACATAAAAAATAGCAAAAAAAAAATCATTTCCTTTTTTAGGAAAAAAAACTGATGATAACACTAAAACATAATAATTAACATTTGCCTGAAGGTTTGTGATGAAGGTATATTTGATGTTTGTTGCACTAGTTCATCATTATCATCATCATCATCAATCATTATCAATCCACTGCAGGATGAAGGTCTCTCCAAGTTCAATCCATCTTCTCCTATTTTTAGCTTCTCTACTCCACATCACCCCTGCACACTTTTTATTTCATCCATCCATCTCACATGTGGTCTCTTTCTAGGTCTTTTACAATCTCTTGAAATCCCGTTTAAGATTTCAATTGTCCATCTAATATCATCTCTTCTAGCAATATGTCCAGCCCAACTCCACTTCAATCTTTTAACTTTTTCAATGAGGTCAGTAACACCTGTTTGTTCTCTTGCCCATACATTGCGTTTTCGATCTCTTCTTGTTACTCCCAACATGCATCTCTCTATACTTCTTTGAGTGGTCTGAAGTCTCTGTATTTCTATCATCTATCATTAAATGTTGAATGTTTAGAAAAAAATTTAACTTTATTTAAACTTTTCAAATACAAACAAATTATTAGTAATAACACATAAATAGACAAGACAGGTTAGTAATTATAGAACATTTCAAGTAGTATTATTCTTCACTCTTCTTCAGGGTTTGCTGGCCTGATTAGTGACAATATTAATACAGGGGTCAAAATTACACCTTTAAATTCTTGAATGTTCTAACCAACAGAGCTATTCTGTCAAAGGCAACAGTCAATAGAAATTTTATATATTTATCTATGAAGATTGTTTTAAATCCTCTTGATTATTTCAAATTTTTTTCAATAATTTTTTCCTAAGTCCAGGATTAATTAGAGGCTTTTAGACACTAATTATTGCTACAATGTATTGACTTATATGATTATTTGTCATTGTCATGTGTGCAGCTTCTTTGAATTTTCTTATTTCTCTCTATCCAGTAATTTTGTATTTTCACAATGGAACATATGGTCATTAGTACATACATGCTCTATTAATGTAGACACATCTGTTTTTTTCTCTTTTAACCATAAATTTGTGTTCTTTCAATCACTGTTTAACAAGATAACAAATTTCCTCATTATACTTCCTTCCACATTCATATGGTATTTCATATATGCAGTTTTTATTTTAACCTTTCCAGTTTAGACTTTGTAAAAGATAGAATTCCTTAAGTATGGAATAGCTTTTGAAAGCTGTTCTAATGTTATAGTGACTGCAGATTTTTTTTAATTTGTCTACCACTCCTAGGGATGTATGAACACACTACAGTAGCGATAATTGTTTTTCCTTTTAGTGTATCTTTTTGTTGTCTGTTAAAAGTTTTTTGATGATAGCTGATAGATAATCATTCTTCATGGGAATTTATGCAAAATTTTCATTTCTAAATCATTTGCTTTCTAAACAAATTGCCTTTGCTCTATTTCCTACTGATAGTATAATTCCATATATTTTTGCTTCTGGTATGATTGGATGTATATCTGAAGTAATTGCCAGTTTGTGCTGGCTTTCTATAAATGGCTGTATTTACTTTGTCCTAAGGAATTCTTGTCATAAGAACAACCCAAAATGCAAATGTTTATTTTTATTCTAATTCCATTGTAAATTTAGTTGAAAATAGGTTGTTGATGTGCATCCAAAATGACTGTAATCATGGTTCATCATGTGACCATACCACAAATGTATCATTAACATAGTCAAATCAGACTTTAAGTGAAAATAGAGTAATATTTATGGCTATGATTTCAATTTTCTCCATGTAAAAGTTGTTAATCGTGCATTATATATAAAATAACACTTATCTAATGAATTGTGAGTAAACTTATTTCATTTTAAGAATAAAATCACTTAGTAAATAAATGAAAGTATACTAACCTCTCTTAAATATTCTCACTAAGATAAATATTAAAATATGGTAATGATTCTATACTCAGAAATAGATTTTACTTTGTTTTTATAGTGACTATAGTAATAATTTGTTTGCTCAAGGGCAGTATTAGATTATTCTACCTTTAAGATTAAAAGTTTTATTCAGAATTCTTTTCTTTAATAATCCATAATTATTTTTATGGTAATAATTAAATAGTTTTTAATTAAGTACAACAAAATTCTGATTATAAATCTAAGTATCTTAGGTGGATTTCCATCTCATTGTAGATACAATTAGTATAAGATTCCTTTTTTTTATAAAAATGAATTCCTGAAGTATGGAGTTTTATACAAAAAATTATTTCATTCATTTTAAAAAAATATTGAAAAATATTGGAATGCAAGTATTCCTGAGTTTAAATTCAGATGAGATAAACTTGAAGAAAAAAAAAGGTTTCAGTAGAAAGCTCAAACTTATTAATTATCCAAAGTTGGTCAATAAGATATTATCTAACTATTTTAATTAGGTAACAAAGCAAAACAGTTGATAAATCTAATTATTAATATTTTTAATTTTATTGTTCCTGTTTAAGGTTTGATGGAAGTATATACATTTTAGTAAGATATTTAAATTAAGACTATTTCATTATTTTTTACATATTGTTTAAGTAAAATAATATTAGTAGAGCAATTAGGAACAATCTCCATTGCACAAAACTTTTCATAACTTATTCAAAATGGTTCAACTATTTCAAATATATGAATGACCATGAGTCAATGTTGTAAAAAATAGATCTTATGGTGCAGCAGGTAATATATCAATGAGGTGTTATCATATTTCTCATGAGTAACATCTTTATTATAAGTACAATTTATACATCACTCATTCACTGTTAATTTTGGTTACCAGCATCTTGATTGTTGATAGAGGAGGAAAAATAATCTGTTCTTGACTGTTTGTTTTTGTTAATAGAGGTGAGATAAGTCTGCATAAAAGAGATTATGGTAATACAAAGCAGGAATGTACTGAGAATTTTCAATTTTATTAAATTTCTCTGATCTTTTAATAGTTTCCATTATCTCTCAAACTACGAAAATCATTCTTATAATTTTTATATTTTTTGTGTGAGAGTAATTAAATGTTTACCCTCTTAAATAAGGACATTTTCTATAGCTATGCCTGATAGTAATTTTTGAAAATGTTCAACATTTCATCTCTAGATAAAATCTTTACTTTATATTAAAACTCAACAAATTGGACTTCATTGCCTTTTAGTTTAATTTTACAAATGAAATACATTCTAAATACTTTACAAATATTGAAAAAATGAGTTGTAAATAAGAACAAAGAATATAAAATATCATTTTATGAAGTAAAAGTAAACAATCTTAAGTAAACAAATTCGTTTTTACTTTATTTTTTAATGCTAACAAACAAATGTAAATCTATGATAAATCTATCAAATTCTGCTTTAAAATCTGATATTTGCTTTATAATTATTACAATATTTGAAAATAATCTAATACCATATCAATTCTGACAGGTAAATGATGAGCATGGCCTGTCATGATTTTCTTTGATATCTATTATGGTCTATTATGGTCAGTTTTAAAAATTTATTTTCATAAAAATAAAATATAAATAAATAAAATAAATATGTATGTAAGTATTGTTTTGGTTTTAAATATTTGTCAATCAATTAACATTTTTTATTCCAAAAATTTTGCATGAAAATAAAACTGCAACAAAGAAAACATTTTTGTAGTCAGCAATAGAATCAAGACTTTTATCTTTGCTGACTATCCTTAATATACTAACCTCTACACATTTTTTAAAATTAATAAAACAATAAGAGCAGGCTCACAGAAACTGTATTTTAAAAAAATTCCTACATTTGTATTAGTTATGATCATGGTGAAACAGAAAGCTAATGCTACAGAACTACCATGCTATTTCTTAAGTAAACAAGTCACTAAAAAATATGAAATGAACATGAGTAATCTAAAAAAAATGTGCCTATGTGTTTGAAAAAAAAGTTCTTTTTATAGATGTGTTTCTCAGTTCTAACTTATGGATCTTAGACTTGGACACTTAATAAAAGAGCACTACACAGACTTAAGGCCACTCAATAGGTATCATGTAATTGGAAAAAGTAATCAAAACAAATCATTTGAGTGAGAAAAACAGATATCATAGACATCAATGAAGGAATTATAAAATTGAAAAGGTTTGAGCTGGACATATTGCTAGAAGTGATGATAATAAATAGGTAGTTAAAGTTTACATTTAATCTTAGAAAATTGTAAAAGTCTTGGGGAAAAACTACATGTGAGATAGGTGTCTTGTAGAAAACAGGGAGTAGGAATTGGAGAATTTGAATTAAATTTATAAAGACCTTCTTTCTATCATGGATCAATAACGATTTTAAGTGGTGATGTTGTTAAATTAAAAACATAGTATAAAGGCAGATGAAGTTGACATGTAACTGGAAACATTTTTGTCTTTTTTAATTTCTAATATGTTGGACTTCTTTGTTAGCCCACATAATTTTCGGCAAAAAGTTCAATCAAACTCATTGATGATTAAAATATGCCAATAGTAAAAATTTGTATATCTGTGACAAATTCCCTTCACTCTTAAGTTCACCAACTCATTGACTTAGCTTATCAGTCAATTCCCTGAATAAGGAATTTACTTAATGTTTATAGAAATATTTTTCTTTTTCAATCTTTTTTTTAAATGTTGATAGGACGAAAAACAGTTTTGTAATCTAGTGTAATGTTTTTAACCATGAGAATTTCCTTCTAAGATACTTAAAGCCTCAGTAAAGCTCAGTACTATTCAAATATACTTTGCCATGGAAAACGTGTAACTAGGATAGTTTTGAAATGAATACTGAGAAAAGTATCTGCATGGAATCTCTCTAAAATTAAATATGATTATCAAAAATATATGAAATATGATCGCATATTATTCGTCCTTTTAATAATTTGAATATTAAAAAAAGTCTATTGTCTACTAGTTTCAACTTCCAGAAAGAAAATTTAAATCACGATGGATAGTAAGCTTCATTAAAGTAATTGACATGAGAAGATAGTGTGACCAAAATCTAGTCTTGAAAGAAATAAAAAGATTAAGTTAAATATAAGATATTATAGTCATGCTGCTTTAAAAAAAAGAAGAAATTATCATTTCTATGGCAATGCTATTGAAATGTGTTCTTTATGGATGTAAATCCGATGAAGACATATGATTATTACTTTTTTTAGAAATAATAATAATAATAATAATTCTACAAACAAATTAACAAATCGAATATTGAAGGACCTGTAGTTAGACTTTGCCCTCTGTGTATTTTTAAAAGATATTATTAAAAAACGGAATATTGAGACATTTTGTAGAGATCATATAATAAAAATCATAAAATGTTTCATTAATGATGCTGTAAAATAGTTATATTCTTTAACATGCACTCTAGTAAATAAGCATTTGAGTATAAGAATAAAGAAAGACTATAGATAGAGAAAAATTAAAGACGCATTTTTTATTAATCGCTAAATAATGCACCAATATTGAAATAGGTAGTTTCTGAAAATTACGTGATATTTGTTTTCTTTGTTTCTCAAATACATAAGTTCTGTGGTTTCTAAATAATCGAATGCATATATATAATATTGTTATTTATTTGTATTGTTTTCATACATTAAAATAATTACATGTAGTATTTTTTAGCAAATAACCTACTAATATATATATATACCATTAAATATCTTTAAACTTGTTTAAAAATTGAAGTATTTATTTTTTTTTGCTTCATTTCTTTTCCAAAGTAATCAATTTTATTTTACAATGTTAAGATGGATGGATGTTCGGATTATTGATTTGATTATAAAAGGCACTATATTTAATCTGATAGAATGTTTTAAACGATAAAAAAAATGGCATATAGCTTCAATAACTTGAACTTTACTCAGTATTCCAGCAAAATGCTACTTAAAGAAGTTTTAAAAAAAGAAAGGTGAAAATCGAAAAATAGTTTATTTTTATGTACACTTTTTCAAAACAAAAATGAAAGTTTTTTATCTATTAGTCCAACTCTTTTTCGATCAAAGGCAAAAAATAATAACAGTCTATAGTTTAGATGAAAAACTACAAAAAATATTAAAAGTAACATTTCTTATAATGATTATTATTATTTATTTGTTTGTTTCAAATAAGAGATACAATATGGGTTTAATTTTTGTTTATATATGTATTACGTGATATTTTCCAAAATGTGTGCCTATATAAGAACTTTAGCACATATAAAGAGAAGCACTTTCGATTTGGGTGTTCACACTTCTATTGTTAACTATATATGAAAAAGAATTAAAAAATCAAATGGTTTTATTATTTGGGAGTTCATAAGAAGTTTAAGCACTTCAAATAGCAGAACTGAAATCGATCTCAAGACCTTATGCTGTAGAATATGTTCTTTACCATTGCACTAAACTACATAGAGCATTGTATGTGAGACAAATCTTTTCTTTTTTTTCTCAGTGGTGAAAGCTTTTATTCATCAAAAAGACAAAATACACAACAGTTAAAAGGTTTACAAAGAGATGACCACATGGAAAAATGAAATTCAAGTACAATATAGTGAGGGGGGAGGGGATACATATGAAATGAGAAGGGGATATGGAAGGGTGTGTAGTCCAGGCAAAGAAGAGTCTTTGGCAAGAAGCAATGTTGATAGGCTTGATTGTCCCAGTGTATTAATAGGAGGATCCATATGTGACATTAACTTTAAAGAAATTGCTATATGTTAAGTTTTTAGAGATTTCAGAGATGAATGAGGTGGTTTCTGAGTAATGCTTAGATGCAACAGGCTGAATTTTGGCCCTTGTAGATGAGTAATTTTAGTTTTTCCTGTTGTACTTGGTTCTTTGGTGATGATGTTTTTAGTCAAGTTTTGTTTGAAATTCGATTTGGATCAACTTTGGGGGATTTTGAAGGTTTTAGTTCGTGTATTTGAAAGAATAAAAAGTAAAATGGAGAAAATATTTTTTAACTGGAAAAATTAAATATATTGATGTAAAAGCAAAAAAAAAAAAAAACACACTGGAAAACTGTTATTAATAATTTTAGTTGAATAATGAGAAAATTGAGTGGAATTTTAAGTGGGTAGTTACCCGAGAAGAAAAAGGGGAGGGTCTGGAAAAAAAAGCTCGTTAAAATGGCCTAAATAACTGGAACACCACACAAAAAACTTAATAAACAAGTTTTGAGTGACAGATCATTTCTTCTATTCATTTTAAATTTAAGTACATCTTTCTTTGAAGGCAAGTGTAAAAACTAGGCTACGAATGAGTGAAAATATTTGACCAGCTTAGTAAGAGTTTGCCAATATTGAACAAGCTTATCTTTAGTGAGGTACCATAAATTTTATTAAGCTCTAATATTTTCAAGTTGCAAGCAAGTTTTATCATGAATGTCCTCTGAGTTATACATGTTTTAATAAACTAACATTGTCATCTATTCTCCGAGACATATATCAACTATCCTACAAAATAAACTATGAATAATCTTTTTACAGATGTAAGTCTAAGATATATATATATATATATCTTAGACTTACATC